>JAOTOM010003674.1:0-175902 GCA_034440615.1 Ashinkailepas kermadecensis | reverse complement strand
AGCGGGTTGTAAACTACCATAACTAGAACACTACAATATTTTTAAAATGTATTTCAAAAGACGCGCAATCAGAGGCGCATCCAATGCGGGGGGGGATTTTCTCCCCTCCCACACAATTACATTAGATGAGCAAAATTTTGGGAATTTCACCAAGCCACACTATAATTTTCGGAGAGCTTCATGCGCGTAGTCTCCGTCCCATTTCTTCCAAATAAAAAATCCGTGGCGTCGCTTTGCCATCGGGAAGCACAGATACCAGCTGACCATGCGTGGAACAAATTGTCACCTGAGTGACAACAAATTATCGCCAACGAAATTGCTACCGAAAGAATGGATGTCTGAATACAGCGCTCCCCCCCCTTGCCGCGATACGTTCCGCCGCCCCTGGATTCCAATGCCACATACCTGTAGTTCGGAGCAAACTTGCGGGTATTACATGCTAAGCCTGTGCTTACCTCTGGATGGCGTAGGTCTTTGAACGCCGAAATCCACCGAAACCTGCGGAAATACTGCCATTTTGTGAGACATTGCAGTAGTTGGATGATGTGACTTTGCGCATGTTTGCAGGCGTTAACATTGGCGGTTCCGCCATGAAGTTGGGAGGTGGGAGGATAAAAAAAAATAACTGGTGAATCCAGCCGACTTGAAAAGCTGGCGAGAAAAGTTGAATATGAGATTCGCTATGATGATGATCGCAAATCGACTGCTCAGACCCTTTGTAATTAGCCCCCCCAAACCGGTCGAAAACAGGCCTTCTGGAACCGTCAGGTTAGAGATGTGATTCAAATATGCGTAATAACTAAACCTGATTGGTTGCAGTAAATAGCATGCAGACCATCAACATTTTGGAATATTTTAGCTAACAAAGCAAGGAAAATATTAATATTTGTTGCGAAATGCGGAGTGCAATTTTAATTACAATCACTATATTTTACGAACGTATAACAAATTTTACTTCAGATCGTATGTCCAAACTGGGCAGTCCTCTAACCTATACAACCTCATAGTGTATGAGCATGAACAAAGCATACAAGAAACAGGACAACTATCACGGAATGAAAGAAGATAAATGTAACATCAGCCTAAAAATGAAGTGCTAAAAATACCCAACATGTTCACATTCATAGGAGTGTCAGAATCATGAACAAAATAGGTATTTACCTACATAATCTTAGGTAGCTACCATGCACTAAGCACTAATCACAAATTTGTTGTGTCTGATTTACGATGGTTCCATTTAAAGCACAAAAGCATCACCAATCTAAAGTCAGTAGTTTGTTTTAGTTCAGTGGCTTTGTGGTGCCCATCTATAGCACCTAGCTAGAAAGTGGCGCACCCAATGATGCACAACCATAGGTTGAGGTATGTAGGTAGGCAGTAGGTACCTCATACTGATACAACTTTCCACCAATTAATAATAATGAGCTTATTATTCTTAACCAGCACATTCCGCATTGCAGTTGGTATCCTGGGCTTATTCTGCTTGTCAAACTCGCATTTAGTTTTTGCTTTATACCGTAAATACCCTGTTTAAGCTCGCATTCCCAATCAAGTTCCATGACTTCCCTCGCCGATTGCAAAGAAAATGCTTGATTTGTCTGCGACTTGCTGAATCTCTCCTCATACATGCGCATATATAAACACCTGCGTATGGTGAATGCATTCTCTTGCGGATTGCTCTGTCTTTGCGAAACATGAAATGAAATAAACGGATACCTAGACAAAGTATTACAGGTCTCAGGACAAGTCAAATCCACAGTTATTTGGAAGATTTACACATCAGTATGAATATAACTATTTGTGCAACAATAGAAATCAAGCTTCAACAACAACAAAAAGGACATGTTGACACTACGGACAGATACGGACGGGCTTTTGTCGGAGGTCAAGGTAGCGACAATGTTTTTTTTCGCATTGTTGTTCATCTATCAGAAAGGAATTTGTTGTTGGTGCTTTTTGTGACTTGACGGACGGAAGTCCGTCGTATGTGGTGAATGTCCAAAAATGAAATCACAGCAAAACCATTCGCTGTACGCTTCACTGGTCAAAAGACGTCTGTGTTCGGACACAGTGCACACATGACCTAGGCTCTCACTGGGACATGTACACCGTTTTAGGGCGGTCTGGCCGCATGCCGTGAGTGTGAGCGGTCCATTTAGTGGCCGGCGGGACTTCAACTGTGGCGCGCGCCGCACCGGATCACCGCGAGTGGACTGGTGTTGCGCTCGGTGGCACCAGAACCGAACACGGAGCGCGCTGTGTGCATGGAGCGCTGGATGCTAGACTGGACGCTGGACTGGAATCTAGATTGGACGCTGGACTGGAAGCTAGATTGGACGCTGGACTGGAAGGTGCAGGAACATTTTCGGGAGTTCCTTCTCGCTAGAGTTACATCTAACTAGCAACCAGTACCTCTGTCTGAAAATTTGCATCCTCCCCTTCACACTGGAAACGACCATCACCGACCAGATGAGATAAACGATTCTAAGGGAAATGCACGTGGGACAAATGTACATGTGAAAGATGTACGTAAGCAAATGTACGTAAGCAAATGTACGTAAGCAAATGTACGTAAGCA
Source organism: Ashinkailepas kermadecensis (assembly GCA_034440615.1). Lineage (NCBI taxonomy): Eukaryota > Metazoa > Arthropoda > Thecostraca > Neolepadidae > Ashinkailepas > Ashinkailepas kermadecensis. Next base: position 173,324 of record JAOTOM010003674.1, on the reverse strand, counting down.
AATGTACGTAAGCAAATGTACGTAAGCAAATGTACGTAAGCAAATGTACGTAAGCAAATGTACGTAAGCAAATGTACGTAAGCAAATGTACGTAAGCAAATGTACGTATGCGCAAAAGTACGTATGGCAGATGTACGTAAGCACAGGTGTGCGAAAGTGCAAAAGTACGTATGGCAAATGTACGTATGGCAGATGCACGTAAGAGCAAATGTACGTATGGCAAAAGTACGTAAGCAAATGTACGTAAACGCAAATATACGTAAGCGCACAAGTACGTAAGCGCAAATGTGCATATGCACAAATGTACGTAAGCGCAAAAGTACGTGAGCGCAAATGTACGTGTGAGCCAATATGCGCTAGTGCAAATATACGTACATGGAAAGTACGTACGAGCAAATGTGTGTCAGTGCAACTGTACGTATGCCTAAAGGTGCGTTCATTGGCTCGTGCGCATGTTTGCTCTTGCACACTTTTGCGTTTATCTACAGTTACGTTTGCGTACATTTGCGTTTACGTACATTTGCGCATTCGTACATCTGTGCTTACGGCTTTTGCGCTTACGGACGTTTGCGCTTGCGTACATTTGCGCTTACGTACATTTGCGTATATGTACATTTATGCGTACGTACTTTTGTTCATACGTACATTGGCGCTCACGTACTTATGTGCATACGTACATTTGCGCATACGTTCGTTTGCGCATACGTACTTTTGCGCTTACGTACATTTTCGCTTACGTTCATTTACCATACGTACATTTGCGCTTACGTGCATTTGCCATACATACGTCTGCGCTTACGTACAATTACTTACGTACATTTGCGTACGTACATGTGCCATACGTACATTTGCTTTACGTACATTTGTCGGTTATCGAGATTAACATTTCGTGAGAACGTAATTTGAGAGAGTAAATTTTGAACAATTTCCAAAGTCCTCTAATTTCTGTCAGATTTTACCGATTTTTAAAGCTTTTGCTTATTAGAAATGCTATAAGCCCATGGACCGCATGCGTCGTAGGCACCACTGAGCATGAAAGTATTCATGACAAGCAATTTCTCCTCACTGTGGACGAAAACTCCCAAACAGACAAGTTGCCTTCTGCTGAAAATGGGTGCCTGTTAAACCCGTGGAGCGGTTCTCAATTGCTGAGTGGTGACACCCCCAACTGAATACTTTCGCCTATCCATCACTGGGAGGGACTGCCCTTCACTTCAGAAGAGTGCACTTCCAGTGAACGAACGGTTCTCACGATATGTGCCCCTCCCCCTACTGAAAGTAGAATCTCGGCTCATGCCTTAGTGTAGCTTGCTAACATCCGGCAAAACCTTAATGTAGATCACAAATATCGTGCTATACCTTATCTTTTTGAGTTCCGTGCTTTGTCCTAATGTAACTGGTGAGTGTGGGGCCCTTAAGGCGGCTGATGAATGTCCGGCCATGTAGAAGCATGATTGATGAATATCAGACATTTTGCAACATGTGATTGAATACAAATTGTAGTCCTATAACATTTACCAAAGCTTTTTTTTTTAACAGTGGTAGCAAATGTAGATAAATTAACTAAATGTTGATAAGAGTTATCTGGGATGACTCTTTGTACAACACTTCATGAGCTCTGGGGACCACAGCGGCTTCGTCGTCCGATGGTATTCTGACGACGGAGCCGCTAGGAGCCCCGCACGCTCATGGAAGTGTTTTTACAACACTTCTTATGTGAGTAAGAACATAGTAACATCTTCTTCTTATGTCTTATCTTATGCATACAACACTATTCTTATAACCCTGTAATGTGTCTCTCAAAGAACTAAATGTTCCATGTAACATAGACTCCGGATACCACTCTAAAAATGTCCCGTGGCCTGTGTTAGACAAGCGCACAACTCAGGTCAGCTGAGGTTAAGTGAGGTGATCGCAGGTAGCATGGGCTGGGTCCCGCCCTGAGCCCTCAAGTGGCACTGATACATGTTCCTAGTCTCGCATTGGTCGTTCGTGGCACGAGTAGCTCTGGCACCTGCATAATTAACGCCTACATCAGCACCGGTCTGCGCCACAAGCCAGCGCCGCAGTTGGCCGAGAACGTCTCGAGTCGATTTGGCACCGGGCACCTGCACCCCGCCACCACGTATTGATCCATATTGGTGTCGTCCATGGCGTTACTGCTCTCCTGCTCGGTTACACATAGCAGGATGCTTGGTTGGCAAATCATGGGCGAGGTATAGTAAGGTGCACTTCTATATATGAAAGGTTTTTCAAATATCTTGGTATTTTCATACAGTCTCGCGGCATTTCGCGGATGTAATAATTATATTCAGGTATTGAATCACCATGTCTGTGAAGTGATACGTTTGCATTAAATAAGCCCAATAACAATCTTATCACGCAACCTCTCATCCCAGAGGAACTGGCGCTTAGGCACCATGGGCAGTAGAGTGCATCAAACGCCGCACTTTTCAACTTTTTGGTTCCCAATTCAACTAGCTTGTAGTATAATTGTATTCGGCCGTGCCAGAAATAATAATTATAACATCGTATGGAACTTGGATTAGTTTCACACCCACCATCATGACCTTGAAGTTTGTTTGTTAGGATTTCCCTCAATTTTCAGGCGGAGTTGATGCGACAGGCCTGTAATTTCCAATTCAAACGCAGCCAACAATTAAGCTAACAACTGGCGGATAGCTGGGGACCAAATATCTCTATTGATATCATATGTGACCTCCAGATGCCAATGGCTGGCCTCTAGGATCAGGACAAAGGTTAAATTGTTAGTAAAATGGATGCATTTCCGAATTTCTTGTATATTTATGTCAGTGCGTTCTCTACATCAGGGTTAAATAATTATCAGGCCATTTCCTACTCCATTCCAAGTTTTGGGGTATGTAGAACGTCCAGCTGAGATGCGTAAGCTGTGAGGTCAGGTCAAGGTTGGAACTTTTTCAATGTTCATATTTATGTGGCGAATTTCTACCTCTTACATTTCTGGGACAAAATTATGCGCTGAATTCAAATACATAATTGAAAATCATTCTTGAATAGTTTCTTATCACCCGCCCCCCCCCAAAAAAAAAACAACAACAACACTTGAGACAAGGTCATTTTTGGCGTTTCTTTTTGCGCTTGCAAGAAGAACCTTTGTTCCATCAACAGTGCCGGCATCACACTGTATCAAAAACACCGCGGACACGGTCAAACCAGTGAATAGAGTGAAACAATTGAATGTGCCTGCACACTCTCAGCAAATTCCGCGTATATATACCAAATATGCCGGGAAGTCACGTAACCGAAAGGAGCGTGGGCCCGCTCAACATCGGGGAGCACACTTCAGAGGCGGGAGACATGAACAACACCTCGATTACAAGCCGTTTGAACAGGACGGACACTGGAGCAGCGACGAAGACAGCAGATAATAAGTACATGTGTTGAAAGAGAATGGCAACGACTCTTGTGCAAATTGAAGAGCACACCTGTATTACCGAAGCACACTGTTGTTGGCGAGGTGATATGAAGCGCGGCGATCAGGACGGGGGCGGATTCTGCCACGTAGATGGGCAAATGTGTCGGTCGCAGAGATGATGCCCAGCTGCGTGGGTGGGGTGTCGGTGGCGACCCACGCGTCGTGCCGATGGAACCGGGTGTCGTGGTCATCTCGAGTGAGCACCAACGGATGAGTGAGATGTGACGGGGCCAACGCGGAAACGGCGGATTTTCCGCGGGACTTCGATGACGAATTGCAACGGCCGTCCATCGCACGAAGTTCAACAGGCCTGTCGCCTGCCAGGACCGCCTGCAGGAGAGGATTAGGGCGAGGCGGAGGGAGCGGAGGAGTCGGGCCTGAGTGGGACGCGGGACCGTGACGGTACCCAGGTCTGGGGTGAGTTGGAACCCCAGGTGCTAGAGGGGAGTGGTTGGCTCAAGGACCCACTTCCGCTCATTTATGGTGAGTTGCTACTCACGGAATATGGCCAATATGCGGCGAAGTGTGTGGGGAGACACGAGTGCGGAAAATGAACAGAAATTTTTATTATTATATGTAATGTTGGGGGGGGGGGAGGTGGGGGTGGGGGGGGGGGCGGTGGTTTTTTTGTTTGTTTTTTTTGTTAATTGGTTATTTATTGATTAGTGTGGGGGGGGGGTTTGGGTGGTTTTTTATTAATATAATTTAGAGACGGAGGAGAAAATACCAGGGGGGGGGGGGGGGAGGGAGAAGAAAAGAGGGGAGGGGGAGTTTTTTTTTATATGGGGGGGGGGGGGGGGGGGGGGTGTTTAGGGGGGGGGGGGCAAAGGGGGGGGGGGGGCGGGGGGGGGGGGTTCTTACAAACCTAGAACCCCCCGGGGGGTTTGGGATCGTGAAGACCCGATACGTAGACATAGCAGAGACTAGCACCAGAAGGCCAGTCAGGACGGGGCTATATCATAACATCCAGAGTTCATAACGTCCAGAGTTCATAACGTCCAAAGCTCACAACGTCCAAGGATCATAACGTCCAAAATGCGAAATAAAGTCCAAAAGGTTCAAAATGTCTCGGATAGGGTGGGTTCATAACGTCCAGAGTTCATAACGTCCAAGGATCACAACGTCCAAAACTGGCTTCAGAGGGAGCGTTCATAACGTCCAGGGTTCATAACGTCCAAGAAAGTCCAAAAATAGTTCCTCAGTTGTCCGCTAGAGGAGCCAGCGGAACCCTGGTGGTGAAATCGTGCGGCTGCGTCTCCGCTTGCTGTCAACAGGTGGCAGGAGTGTGCAGTTATTGTCGCATGGTACCTCGCAAATGTGCTGCCAAATGTGATCTGGTGGTTTCTTCAGGTGTGGATTTTGAAATCTTCTCCAGTTCCTCCAGGGGACGAATACATTTCCTCAGAGGGTCGCCTTCGGTGGGAAAATTCGTTGGGCGGGTGCAGGGGCTGCGCATGAGAATACTGAGGGGGCACCTTTTCCTCCGAACAGAGCGCCTTTGGCTGGAAAATTCGTTCCAAAGGGGTGGGGAGGGTCTTTTCCGGTCGGACCGGCGCCACCTTACTCTGGGGAGCGGGGGTAAAGACTGCCGTGGGACGCTGGGGAATGTATCGGGACGTCGCTGCTTATCAGTTATCAGCTATCTGGACGGTCCCCCAATGCCGGAACACTGGACTTTGACCATGAGGGGTGCGGTTCACCGACGCGCCGGGCCGGGCATCGTAACAAGCGGTGGGGCATAAGTTTGAATGCATACAGTTCAGTTTAGTGAACACACAACAGAATGGAATGGGCGATACCTTGCATTCGAATCCAGGGATATATTATTCAGGCATAAAAGCTAGGAAATCCATTGATCGCGCATTCTTATTTTCCTCGCGTTATTCACAATAGATAATCTCACGGCTTAGGATAAAATACACATAACTTGTTATGTGCGTTGCAAGGAACATGAAAATACAGGAGTTACGCCCAAATAGGGAAAGCAAAACTGGATTCATTTCGGCCGGATATGGTGAATACACGACTAGAAACTGCTTGAAATGGTTCTTGTTCACTCTGGTGGAGCATTATTGCAAAGCGCGGATCCAGGCTGCAGGGTGGGACACATATGGTGCAAAAGATGCCTTTTATCTGATCGAATTTGCAAGGAACAGCCGTGCATCTTTGTCGACCTCTCGTCGTTATGTCGTATTTCCGTCATTTAACGGAAAAAATGCCGATTGCATGAAATGCATTCATGCAAGCTTGACGGTTATGTGAGGTAATTTTATACTCATTTTAAGAACATGACATCCCTTATTTGTTTGTTCTGGAACCGCTCCTGCCCTGTCCGCGAAGTGGAAAAAAATATTGCGAGGTGTCTTCAAGAAACCTGCTAGCCCATTCAACGCCAAATCGAAAAATGAAAGGGCCAAAATACACCCAATAATTTATATTTTGATGAAAATAATTGTGTGGGGTTATCTGATGCACCGAATCCAGCTGTGCCATTCCTAGAAAGAACAGATCAATGGTCAAGGAGTTACAGACTGAGGCATTTGCCGCCCCGGTAGCTCAGTTGGTTAGAGCGCTGGCCTGCACTGGTCTCCCCTGTCCTGGCAACGCAGGGTCCGAGTCGCTTCACGCGCTCGCATTTAGCCCCCGGCTGGGATGGTCAGTTGGCAGCTGGCCCGATAAGGCCGGGGACGAGGTACCGGGCGGCCGTGTCTGTGCATTGACGGCACGTTAAACTTTCGGTCTAAATTCTGCCGTTGAACTGGAGTTCATGGATCGGGTGGTGGGGCCGGGGTTCACGCAACAAGCTCTGCTTAGCAATAGAACCCTGGTTCATAAAGCCACCCCAGCAAGAATTCGGATTCAATTGTTGTTTTTTTATGTGATAGGTCACCTAACAAGGGTGTCTTTTAAGGTGTTCAACTCAATAAAGAACGATCCGAATTATGCAAACGTATGTATAGGTGAACTCACAATAATCCACTGCATCTTTTGGCTCTTTCGGAATTTTCCTTTACGGGCTATTTGAAACGTGACATCGTGACCTAAGGGCACACGACCTACTTTAACTTTCGGAACAATCACAATGCGATCTTAAAAAAAGTGCAACACTGAAGTTCGATATTTCATGTTTCGAAGCAAGTATTTAATAAACACAGTTTTGCCCCTAAAACTCTACATATCCGCTTTAAATTAGGCATGTATGGATATTTTTTATCTAGTGTACCATTTCCTATTTTAATATGTCTCTAAAACGGTACATCACTGAAATATAAGCCTGTTCACGATCAAGGCACGTGCTGGGATGAAAACGTTGGTAATCTGAGCCTGAGTGTTGTGTTGCAGGAGTATTCGAACACGTGATGTCAAAGGTTAAACAGATATGATAAAATTTCTACAAATTGTGGTAGTAGACGATTTATAAGTCCTACCTTGCGATGAATTACAAGGAGAGAGAAGCATCCACAACACAGCAACCACATTATGATCACCGAGAAACCTTTCGCTCAACCATTTATTGCATCTCAAAAGTTAAAATATCTGCGAATGTAGTGAAATATCAGGAAGGGCACAAACATCAGGTGGCGCCGTGTTTGGGTGCCCAGTGCTCACTGCCCACTCTGGCTGACCGTGCTGCCTGTGAAGCAAGGCAATTTCTGAGGGTGTCTGACGCAGACAAGGTGAAAGCAAAGCTATTTTATGAGTCTGACCAGATCAGCCGCATGTGTCTCGGCAAGACCGACTGTGTCACGGTGTGACAGGCTGATGGAACCAAAAGTAGAGTTCCGAAAAGGCTTGTTTTGGGAAACTTGTGCGAGATATATGATCTATGCAAGGAGAACCCTGAAAACCCTCGCACCGGCTTCTTAACCTTTGCCGCCCTTCGTCCGAAGCATTGCGTCTTGGCAGGCAGCAGTGGGACGCACTCGGTGTGGGTGTGCACTTATCAGCAAAACCCGAAACTGTTCATATCCGCTCTCGGCCTTCCCGGTCTCAAAGGCCGTGACCTCCTCAATCACGCTGTATGTGGCAAGGAAAACCGTGATTGTATGATGCACAACTGTGAGGACTGCCCTGGTGAAGACGGGGTGATGAACTTTCTAAGGATTATCCTCACGGACAAATCAGGAGAAGAGAGAGAAAGTGATTCAGCCCCAGATGATGACATGGATAATGAGATTAGGTACAGACAGTGGATGAGCATGCATCAATGTGCACTCGTAGAAATAGTGTAGACCAAAGAGGAAAGCATGAGATATTTGAGCCAGCAAGCCGTTAAGCTGACCAGACACCACTTTGTGGCTAACAAACAAGGTCAGTACTTCACCTACGCAAAGGCTACTGGCAAGGAGGGCGAAGCGATTGTCCAGTGCGATTTCGCTGAAAATTATTCATTTGTGGTGCAGGATGTAGCTCAAGGCTTCTACTGGGATTCGTCCCTGTGTACGGGGCACCAGTTTGTAGTGTACTGGCGTGAGGACGAGGTACTGTGCCATCAGAGCTACTGCTGTATCTCTGACGGCACAAAGCACAACACCGACATGGTGCATGCGTTCCTGCAATGGCTTATCCCAGAAATTCGGACCGCAGTACCTGATCTCCAAGGATATTTATTTCAGATACGGCAGTGCTGCACAGTATACGAATCAGCATAACTGCATCAATATGTGTTACCGTCAGACAGATTTTGGGGTACCCTGTGAGTGGCATTTTTTGTCGCATCTCATGGCAAGAGCGTTTACGACGGTATCGGGGACACAGCCAAGCGTGTCGCCGCTCAAGAGAGCCTCAAGCGCCCGCTTAGCAACCAGGTACTGACGAAGGAGGACATGTTTGAATATCTGTCGCACAAGCTTGTCAACGGCATCAAGTTCATAGTTGTATCAAAGCAGGAGGCAATGAACGCCACGACCCACCTCATCGAGCGCTTCTCGAAAGCCGTCACGGCGAAGGGAACACAGGGGTACCACAAGTTCGCACCAGTGACCCACAGAACCGAAATAGTTCATTAACTGTCTACCGATGCGGCGCGTGTGTTAATGGTAGCTGGGTGAAATGAGACGAGTTAGTGTGCGCTCTGATACATATTTTGTATTGTTATTATCGCAGTGACAGATCATCAGTCTGCATTGGGATTCTGACAAGGTATGGGATGATCTGCAGATCTGTAGATCATCACATTGCATTACATTATAATACTGTACTGCAACACCTAATTGTATTGCATCGCATTGTGTAATTATGCTACTTCAATTTTATTACGCTGATGTAGACAGCTCACGTTCCAATTCGATTCATTTCAAACTCAACATGTCTCAATGAATGCGTCCGCACCAAATTTGTTCTCAAACAGTTCACGATGACTACACTTACTCAGTCAATGACGTTCATCTTTTCGGTTCCAGAATGTGGGGTTTGAAACACCAGAAAGTTGATATTACAGTGGTTGGCGGAGTTATAATCCATTCAGTGTTGTCGGTGAAATATGATCGTACATTTTTGATATGCTGGCATTGGTGCAGAAATATATTGTATCAGGTGAAAAATTGATGTTTCTGTTCTTCCTACAAGTGACGATCTAGGATTTCACAAATCACCCTTCGTCGCTTCTGCATTTCCAGAATAGCATTGTGACACTCTCGAAGGTCAAACTAGGTCACGTTATCTTAGGTCACAAGTTCACGGTTTAAAAAAACGCGTGAACAGAAATTTCGAAACTGACACAAGATGCAGTGGATCATGACGAGTTCAGCGATATGTAGCTTTGTGCAATTCGTGCTACTCTTCATTGAGTTCCAGGCCTCCAAAGAGTTCGGTGACCACTCAAATATGTCCGAGGCTATAACTCCTTAACCGTTGCTCGGATCTTTCTCAAAATTGCATAGCAGCTGGAATATAGTGACAAACTTACTCTATATGAGTATTTTCCTTGGAATATGAAGTGTAGGCTGTTATTTTGGCCCCTTCACTTGTCAATTTGTCGTGGAATGGGCCACCTACTACAATTCGTAGGCATTTCTGCCATTTCTGTTTAGCCCTTGACCTCACAACGAGTTAGAACACTTGTGCAACATAACACTCTATCAGATGACTAACATTATCATTCCCTCACGTGCCTCGAACGTCAAAAGGCTTGTATTTCAGTAACATGCCGTTCTAAACACATCATAACAGGCCACGATAAACTAGCACAAAAACAACCATGCATGTCTAATTTAGAACGGATATGTAGAGTTTTAGGGACAAAACACTATTTTTATGTTTTACTCCGAAAGATAAAATATCGAACTTTATTTCTGCACTTTTTCAAATCGCAATGTGACTGTCCCGAAGGTTAAATTAGGTCATTTAAGTCACGATGTCACGATTTCAAAGAACCCGTAAGCGAAAATTCAGCAAAAACCAAAGTATGCAGTGGAATGTTGTGAGTTCACCGATATATGCTTTTGCATAATTCGGTTTGTTCTTCATTGTGTTAAGGACCTCAAAATACACCATTGTTAGGTGGCATCTCAGAAATGCCAGAGGCTATAGCTCCTTGACCATTGACCTGATCTTTCTAAAAACGGCATAGCTGGATTCAGTGCATCAGATAACCCAACACAATTATTTTAATCAAAATATAAAATATTGGGTGTTATGCTCTTGTCGATTTGTTGTGGATGGGCCTGCTGTAGATTCAGCCATGTCGAGACAAAAAGTTGACATTATGACACCAAATGTACATGAAAGCTGTGAACAGCCACCAAGTTTCGTGGAGCTACTCCTAATAGCAATTGAGATTGAAAAGCATGAAGAAGGGAGTGGGACTGAATCAGCATCATAAGGAATCAGGGTAAGACTAGGCAAAGTATATGCTTTCGTTAGCACGGGAGAAATATGGGAAACATTGACATTAGTGCACACTCGAAGATGGGTGTTTTGGGCTGCAATGAATCTTGCGCACCGTACATGCGATGCATGGGTTCCCCAGGAATGAAATGGAATAGCGCAGTGGACCAAGTTAATTATCACATATCTGTAAATCTTACCATGTCCATCCTTGTACAGAAAACTACTGAAACATACCATCCATTATAGGTGAATGAGGCTAGTTTCTCATAACATTGCCCGCTCTTTCTGAACAGCACTGGTTTTGGTGTTGCAAGTGGGAATGGCTTGCAATAGTGGTGAAATATGTTTGTACGATTTCTTGTGTTATTGCTGTTGATATTGCACAAGTCTCGTGCTCACACTTTCAATCATAAGTGCTCTCTCATACAGTGCATAAGTACTAAAGGTGTTCTGGTCAGAAAATTTTCAGATTGATAAGTGTAAATGAGAAATTAGCATTAGCAGTCACCAACCAGGGGGTCTGAACCATCACAACCCACCCCGGATCTGCAGCCATATGCAGTGGACATCAGATTGTCTGCATTTTCTCTTTAGGCCCATTCCACAACAACTCGACAACACCCAATATTATATATTTGGATGAAAATATTTGTATGGGGTTATCTGATGCGTCGAATCCAGCTATAACTCCTTGACAGGTCAACGGTCAAGGAGTTATAGCCTCGGGCATTTCTGAGATGTCACCAAACAAGGGTGTCTTTTGAGGTCCTCAGTACAATGAAGAACAATCCGAATTGTGCAAAAGTATATATCGTTGAACTCACAATAATCCACTGCATCTTTTGGCTCTTTCGGAATTTTCGTTTACGGGACATTTCAAATCGTGATATCGTGACCTAACGTAACGTGACCTACTTTAACTATCGGGACAGTCACAATGCGATTTGAAAAAGCGCAGAAATGTAGTCCGATATATTATCTTTCGAAGCAAAAATAAATAAAAATAGGGTTTTGCCCCTAAAAATATAAATATCCGTTCAAAATTAGGCATGCATGGTTGTTTCTGCGCTAGTTTATCGTGGCCTGTTTTATTATTGGTTTAGAACAGTATATTACTGAAATACAAGCCTTTTGATGTTCGTGGCACGTATCCCATCACGTGCAAGTATTCCATCACGATGAGTAATCCCATTCATCTTGAACTGCTTGAGAACAAATTTGGCGCGGACGCATCCATTGACACATGCTGAGCCTAAACTGAATCGCATTGGATCATGAGCCGTCTACATCGGTGTAATAAAATAAAGTAACAGAATTACACAATGCAATGCAATACCATAATTTGTTACAGTACAGCATTATAATGCAATGCAATGCAATGATCTACAGATGTGCAGATCATCCCATACCTTGTCAGAATCCCAGTTCAGACTGACGATCTGTCACTGCGATAATATTAATCAACACAATCTGTATCAGCGCGCACACCAACACGTCTCACTTCACCCAACTTCCATTAACACACGCCCCGCATCGGTAGGCAGTTCATAAACTATTACGGTGCTGTGGGTCAATGGTGCGAACTTGTGGTACCCATGTGTTCCTTTCACCGTGATGGCTTTCGGGAAGCGCTCGGTGAGGTGGGTCGTGACGTCCATTGCCTCCTGCTTTGATACAAATATGAATTTGATGCAGCTGGCTAGCTTGTGCGACACATACTCAAACATGTCCTCCGCCGTCAGTATCTGGTTGTTAAGCGAGCGCTTGAGGCTCTCTTGAGTCGCGGCACGCTTTGGCTGTGCCCCTGATGCCGTCGCAAGCGTCCATGCCATGATATGTGACAAAAAAGCCACTCACAGGGTACCCCAAAATCTGCCTGATGGTGACACACATTAACGAAGTCATGTTTATTCTTATACTGCCGTCTGTGAAATACATATTTTTGGAGGTCAGGTACTGCGGTCCGAATTTCTGGGATAAGCCGTTGCAGGAACGCATGCACCATGTCAGTGTTGTGCTTTGTGCCGTCAGAGATACAGCAGTAGCTCTGATGGCACAGTACCTCGTCCTCACGCCAGTACACTACAAACGGGTGCCCCGTACACAGGGACGAATCCCAGTGGAAGCCTTGAGCTACATCCTGCACCACAAATTAATAATTGTCGGCGAAATCGTACTAGGCAATCACTTCACCCTCCTTGGCAATAGCCTTTGCGTAGGTGAAGTGCTGGCCTTGTTTGTCAGCCACAAAGTGGTGTTTGATCAGCTTCACGGTTTGCGGGCTGAAATATCGCATGCTTCCCTCTTTGGTCTAAACTATTTCTGCGAGTGTACAGCGATGCGTGCTCATCCACTGTTTGTACCTAATATAATTATCCAAGTCATCATCTGGGGCTAAATCACCTTCACTCTCTTCTCCTGATTTGTCCGCGAGTCCTTAGAAAGTTCATTACCCCGTCTTCACCAGGGCAGTCCTCAGTTGTGCATCATGCAATCACGGTTTTCAATGTGTCACATACACACACATGCGAAATACAGCGTGATCGAGGAGGTTACGGTATTTGAGACCGGGAAGGCCGAGAGCGGATATGAGCAGTTTTGGGTTTTGATGATAAGTGCACATGCACACCGAGTGCGTCCCACTGCTGCCTGCCAAGACGCAATGCTTCGGATGAAGGGCATCAAAGGTTAAGAAGCCGGTGCGAGGGTTTTCAGAGTTTTGCTTGTATATATCATATATCTCACACAAATTTTCCAAAGCAAACCTTTTCTGAACTCTACTTTTGGTTCCATCAACCTGTCGCACCGTGACACGGTCGGTCTTGCCGAGACACATTCGGCTGATCTGATCAGACTCATAAAATAGCTATACTTTCACCTTGACTGCGTCCGACACCATCAGAAATTTCCTCGCTTCACAGGCAGCATGTTCAGCGAGAGTGAGCAGTGAGCACTGGGCACCCAAACACGGTGCCACCCCTTGTTTGTGCCCTCCCTGATATTTCACTACGTTCGTATATTTTTATTTTCGCGATGTAATAAATGGTTGTGCAAATGGTTTCTCGGTTATCGGAATGTGATTGCTATATTGTGGATGCTTCTCTCTCCTTGTAATTCATGGTAAGGTATAACTCAGAAATCATCTACTACCACAATTTGGAGACATTTCTGCCATTTTGTTTGACCCTTGACCTCACGAGTTAGAACACTTGTGCAACACAACATTCAAGATCAGATGACTAACATTATCATCCCATCACGTGTCTCGAACGCCAAAAGCATTGTATTTCAGCAATATACCGTTCTAAATACATATTCATATAGGTCACGATAAACTAGCGCGAAAACAATCATGCATGCCTAATTTTAAACGGATATGTAGAGTTTTAAGAGCAAAACCCTATTTTTTACTTTTTTGCTTCGAAAGATTCTATCGAACTTTATTTATGCACTTCTTTAAATCGCATTGTGACTGTCCCGGAAGGTGGTGGTTGTTGGTTTTACGACACGTCGACCGTTGAGTCATGTAACGTCGCCAATCTCTCACGCCGATTGGTCGCGGGCGAAGAGCAGCGACAGATGAGACTCGAACCCACAATCTTTCGATTGTGAGACGGGCAACTTACCCCTAGATTACTCGTCCCCTTTTTGTAAAATAGGTCACCTGTCCTAAGGTCACGATGTCACGATTTCAAATATCCAGTAAACGATAATTTTGAAATAGCCAAAAGATACAGTGGGTCATTGTGAGTTCACCGATATATACTTTTGCACAATTCAGATTGTTCTTCATTGAATTATAGTCCTAAAAAGACACCCTTGTTGGGTGACATCTAAAAAATGCCCGAGGCTATAACTCCTTGACCGTTGACCTGATCTTTCTAAAAATGGCACAGCTGGATTCGGCGCATCAGATAACCCCACACAAATATTTTCATCAAAATATATAATATTGAGTGTTATTTTGGCCCTTTCAATTGTCGATTTGTCGTGGAATTGCCCATTCCATATGGCGGTCTTGGCCAATTTCATTCGGTTTGATTTGAAGAGCACACTCAAGAAGAGCTAGATTGGATTTCACATGGACGTATTGTGATATACTGGTGCAAAACACTATTTCTCTCTTCGTTCCAGTTGTGATTTCAATTCAGGTTGGTTGTGATAAGAACGTTCCGTCGTGATCCCTCTGCCTTCCCCGCCGATCCTCGATTCCTCTGGCAGCGATATTGACATGCAGATCCCGAGACCTCCGCCTCCGGTTTACAGTTATGTGTCATTGCGGTTGGTTCGAGGTCAGGAATCCACCATAGTTATCAGTCCAATATATCCACCAATGGATTCACCAACAGCCACTCAGGCAATCATCTCACATAGTCTTTCTCAATGCAATGCCATAAATATCCGCGTTTCGTGCCTATTAAACCACTCGTTATTTCCGGCTATGCCTAGCCGTCACAGTCGGAACGCAGACATGACTTCATGAAATACATAGCCAATCGGCATCTAGCGGATCGGTCCCTGAAATATATTAATAAATCTCCGTGTTTATCTAATTATGCAGTTCCTAGTGGTTAAAATATTTGTCATCATGGTTTTCATCGCTTTTCAATCCCATAGAACTATACATGCAGGTTTCCAAACAGAGTCTCCTACTTCATTCATCAGCAGCACGGGGCATATGGAGAAGTTCTTGACTGGATTGAAACATTGTTAAGGGGAAGGAAACAAAAGGTAGTATGCAATGGATATGAATCTGAATGGAATAATTATGATTGGTGTGCCACAGGGCTCCGTTCCAGATACTCTTCTATTTATAATCTTCGTGAACAATATTGAGGTTAGGCTGAGGAAAAGGCTGCTCAAATTTGCTCATCATATCAACCTGGTAACAATGGCTACGCGGCCGGTCCTCTGCATGGACCCGTCCGGTCGGCCGGTCGGCCAGTCCGCGGCCTTTTTGCGGCTAGCCGGTCGGCGACTGACACTTCCCCGGTGCGCTTATTGGTGGGGTGTGGGTTATCAGCGATATATAACACGCATGCCAAATCGGACGCACCGAGGTGTGCGATGGAGAAGGCAGGCTTCAGCAGGGGAAGAGGTGGACGGAACGCCACGTTTGCCACTGCCACCTGTTGACAGAAAACGGAGACACAGCCGCACGATTTCACCGTCAGGGCTTCGCTGGCTCCTCTAGTGGACAACTGAGGAACTATTTTTGGACGTTATTGGACGTTATGAGCTCTGGACTTTATGAACCCTGGACGTTATGAACGCTCCCTCTGAAGCCCGTTTTGGACGTTGTTATCCTTGGACGTTATTAACTCTGGACGTTATGAACGCACCTTATCCGACATTTTGGACTTTTTTGGACTTTATTTCGCATTTTGGACGTTATGATCCTTGGACGTTGTGAGCTTTGGACGTTATGACCTCTGGACGTTATGAACTCTGGATGTTATGAATGCTCCCCCATGGTGGCCGCCGTTTGGCGCTTGGGATGGGGCAAACAAATGATAGCTGGTTCGAAGTAATGCACCCAATATGATCATTGATCATTGTTTCGGTTACTATCTTTGTAAAGCCAGTCAAACGTGTTCGGTTAGGGAATTTGAATGATTTGCCATCTTGCATGTTCATCTATAATTGGAAGATACATCACGCTGACAACTTTACTATCATTCCAGCGGACTGCCAGGATTTATTCCGGCATTTCAAACCGATAGTCAAACGTACCTCGTTTCTTCTTTTCTCTGAAGGACCTTTGTTGGTTTGGTGGGACATTTTTTCATCCGGTTTTTCCTCGCAGTACCTGTGGCATGGATGCCACGATTCCTGAGCTCCGCGAGCAGCGCCCAAGACGTGAATAAATTGTCAAACTAGGCCTCGTGACCTCTTGGATCTGAAATGTAACTTGTATCGAACACCACTCTCGTCCCCATAGGCATGTCCTGCAACTGAAGGCGCTGCTCCTTTCTACATTGCATCTTCCCCACACAAAGTCCACAGTTTGGAGCCGAAACGGATTGGCTTCGTATGGATGAACTGCTTCAGCCCGTGATATCCGTAGTAGTGGACGATCATCTCGTCCACAGCTAGTTTTTCCTGATATATGCTAAACCTCCGCAACGACTCGTTCAGCATATCAATCAATGGCTGGACCTTGTAAGCTCAATCCGTGCTGGTCTACTTCCTCGAGTTGTCCTGCAATTGAAGATACTGTTTTATTTGCATGTACTTGCTGCGTGGCATAGCATTCCGAACTATGTCATGGGCTAGATTAGCTGCCTCTGACCAGCAGAGCTTTTCGCTTGGCAGCTTGACATATCCAGAGAAGACGAGAATCCCGGTGAACATATTCAGGTCGCTGTCATCTATCGAGAAGCGTGGGTCATTTTTACATGTTGAGAGTAGTGCAGAGATGCGAGTGCTGTCTAGGTGTGTTGAAATATATCCGGAGTCAGCAGCTCTTCCATGATCTCCACTGGTGCACATCCATTCAGTGATGTTTTGACGGGAGGTGCATCGATCCGAATTGTACGCATTCTCCCACCTAGTGTACTCGGATGAAACATGGCGCCACACTGGCACGTTTTTCTCCTTGCGCCTCCTCTTTGCTGGGATGTTGTCAGCTCCTGACGTTTGACTTGGAGGGTCAGCCTGTTCGGGTTCATCCAGGTCACGATTGATCTGCACTTCCAGGATGCTAGGAATATCGTGCACTTCTGCTGGTCCAGTGGCATCGTCATTTTCAGCTCGTCTGCATCACTGAGATCAGTCAGATGATACGTTTACGACAGCTAACTCATCTCCTTCTTCCAGATAGATGTCGCCGATCATTTCGATCTCTTCGCTCTCAAATACACACTGTTTCATTGTTCATGACATAACGCTGAACATGGCGATTCCTGCGCGCACCAGCACAAAATTGTTTGCCAATGAAACGACAATAGCACTCACTCCCACTCACGCACTGCGCTCCCCTCCCGCGCGCCCTGTCTCCCCTCCACGGCCAGCGCTCAGGACCAGTGGGTCCATTTGGTACCGCCAAACTTTGGCGGCGTCCAGCGCGGTCCGGTTATATATGTCATGCAATTAGGCATCGGATATATGTCGTGTCGACTGTCAATGACATGGGCACTGCCAATAATATATCACATCCCTGGAAGAAATAAACACAAATAGTAATTATCAAGGGCATAGGCGCACCGGAGGGGGAGGCCCAGGTGCCCCCCCCCATGAGACCAAAGTGCCCTTTTGGCCAAAGTGCCCTTTGACCGAAAAGTGCCCTCTTGGCCGGAATGTCCCAAAGTTAGCCCAAAAATCACCTGCCTTATGTGCCCCGCCTCCACCAAAGGTGCCCTTTGGGCCCAAAACTGCCCTTTTGGCCTAAAAATGGCATTCCCCTGTGCCCTTTCCTGTCCTATGCCTGTCCCAATTAGGTGCCCTTTTGATCTAAAAGTGCCCTGTGCCCTGCCCTGTACCCTGCCCTGTGCCTTGTGCTGTACCGTGAACTCTGCCCTGCCCTGTGTCCTGCCCTATGCCCTGCCCTATGCCCTGCCCTGTGCCCTGAAGCTTTCGTCGCTATTTGTATTGTGTTACATGTTTGTGTACATGTCACCTGCCTTCAGGACCATCGCCTTCGTGTCAGCTGTTACCATCCTTTCCAGAAATCCACATCCTGCGTACTTTTACATTTAAGGTAAGCGGGCAACCTTCATCTCACGACATAATGCATGCAGGCTGCATGTTTTTGGAAATATTATTGTAAATACAAGGGTTCGGTGCTATGACATATAACGTGTCCCATGGAAAATTCACGCCCCTCCCCCCCCGGTCAGCAAACCTTCGTGTGCCCCGGGCCGCAAAGTGCCCTTTTGGAGCCGGTCAAGTGCCCTTTTGGAGCCGGCCAAGTGCCCTTTTCGGTCCGGGCCCCCCCCCCCATGGAAAAATCCTGGGTGCACGCCTGATCAAGGGTAACTCCTGACATCATTATTTCTGCCAACTTTGGGCTCCATCAAATACCACCCCCACCCTTCTCACAAACTGATAAGCGGCTGACACAATACGGTCAAAGTCTTGCCAACGTAGGAATGCCATTAAAC
Source organism: Ashinkailepas kermadecensis (assembly GCA_034440615.1). NCBI lineage: Eukaryota > Metazoa > Arthropoda > Thecostraca > Neolepadidae > Ashinkailepas > Ashinkailepas kermadecensis. Next base: position 154,934 of record JAOTOM010003674.1, on the reverse strand, counting down.
CGGTTCTCCCTATAGGAACACTACCTCATATTTTACTCTGAACACATGGTACCAAAAGGTCCCACTGGTCCTTAACTGGTTAAGCTGAAGGTAGTCCTTCAACAGACGAGTGCGCATCGCCATCTAATTTTTTAACAGAAGTCTTAGAAATCGATGCCTATTGGAAACTTCCTTTTCCACCCCTGCCATCAATTTTTTGTCCGATCATTGTCATGCCTCCTGAAGAAAATGGCATCTACGGGACGAGTGCCTCCCCTTCACCCCTGGTAATAATTTCTGGATCGGCCGGTGAGACAGATAATCAGCTAGCCAACAACCTTCCTCAACTGACCACCATGTATTCATAGGCGCACCGGAGGGGGGGGGGCCCAGGGGGCCCGGGCCCCCCCATGAGACCAAAGTGCCCTTTTGGCCAAAAGTGCCCTTTTGACCGAAAAGTGCCCTCTTGGCCGGAATGTCCCAAATTTAGCCCGAAAATCACCTGCCTTATGTGCCCCGCCTGTGCCAAAGATGCCCTTTGGGCCCAAAACTGCCCTTTTGGCCTAAAAATGACATTCCCCTGTGCCCTTTCCTGTCCTATGCCTGTCCCAATTAGGTGCCCTTTTGATCTAAAAGTGCCCTGTGCCCTGCCCTGTACCCTGCCCTGTGCCTTGTGCTGTACCGTGAACTCTGCCCTGCCCTATACCCTGCCTTTACTCCTTTTTACTTTTATTTGTCCTTTTTACTTTTACATCAAAGGTAAGCGGGCAACCTTCATCTCACGACATAATGCATGCAGGCTGCATGTTTTTGGAAATATTATTGTAAATACAAGGGTTCGGTGCTATAACATATAACGTGTCCCATGGAAAATTCACGCCCCCGCCCGGTCAGCAAACCTTCCAGTGTGCCCTGGGCCGCAAAGTGCCCTTTTGGAGCCGGTCAAGTGCTCTTTTGGAGCCGGCCAAGTGCCCTTTTCTGTCCGGGCCCCCCCCATGGAAAAATCCTGGGTGCGCGCCTGCATGTATTGCATATGCAATATCGTTTTTTTCGCTATGCATGATAAACCATGCCTCTCAAATAAAAATACAGTACTTACAAAGAAGGCGCCAGTTGAGGACATGGGAGGATTTCCCTTCAAAGCGTAGCATCACTACTTGGTTTATCACTAAGTTTCTCGGTAGTGCTAACGTAGATGGCGTATCTACGATAATGGCAGCACCGCCGCGAAGTTATGGATACCAGCAAGTATATAATAGCAGTAACTCACAGTCCGTAACTGACTGCCATAGAGAGAGTTCCGTAACTGAGCTGTAGCTAACCATCGCAACGAGGTGTCCGTAACTGACTGCCATAGAGAGAGTTCCGCAACTGAGCTGTAGCTAACCATCGCAACGAGGTGTCCGTAACTGAACCGTGATTACCTGTCAGATCGAGGTGTCCGTAGCAGCGTAACCGGACGTCCTGCCACAGCGGCGGTGGCCACCCGACTAAAGAACACCGGGAGGAGGGTGCTGTCCATGGGGGCCTGCAGACAGGCCTACCCTCCGTGGCTACTGACGCGCTTCTACCCGGGAGGCTTGGGCACCAACAAGCTTTGTGTGGCCTCCAAGCAAACAGGCACGCCCATATGTAAGGTATGCTCACCTATCAGGTAAGGCCTGATTTTTATCTGCCAGGGGCAGCTGTCTTGATCCCCCTCTGAAGCGGCTGATGCCCGCCATCGATTCCTTCTGAAGCTTCGGTTCTGGATGTAGGCCTGGTGCTGTTGGTGTCCATCATCTATCTGCATCAGCCAGGATTGGCATTTCCGTGATTGTTTTCTAGTGTACCCATTTCCAGTATGATTGCATCCCAGTTATTGTAACGCTAGCAGAGACCGGCTCTGTAGATGTGCCTCTGGCCTGACGTGACGGTGCACCTCTGACCTGCTGTTCTGGTGTGTCGGTGTACCTCTGACCTGCTGTTCTGGTGTGTCGGTGTACCTCTGACCTGGTGTGGCGGTGTACCTCTGACCCGGTGTGACGGTGCACCTCTGACCTGCTGTTCTGGTGTGTCGGTGTACCTCTGACCTGGTGTGGCGGTGTGCCTCTGACCTGGTGTGACGGTGTGGCGGTGCACCTCTGACTTGCTGTTCTGGTGTGGCGGTGTGCCGCTGACCTGATGTGACGGTGCACCTCTGACCTGCGGTGCGGTGGTGTGTTTCTGACCCGGTGTGACCGGCGACAGGGCGACTCGGGAGGCCCGGTGGTGCTCTGGGACCGCCGACGGAGGCGCCACGTCCTGGTCGGCGTCATCTCGGTCGGCATTGGCTGTGGCGCTAGCTACCCGGCGGTGAACGTGGCCGTCGCGCCGTATGTGGCCTGGATCCGACGCACGGCGCGCCGTCTCGGCTCGCCGGCGGTCGTGGCGAGTCGGCGGCCGCGGCGGCGCACCGGCTGGCTGTGGCCCCGGTCCTACCCACGCTGCGCCGGCCGCTGCCACTGAGCGGTCAGACCCGGCTGGTGTCGTGTCGTGTCGTGGCGAGCGCGTCCGCTCCGATAGATCAGCCGCTGGCGCCCCGACCAGTGATGGTCGCCTCTGAGCCGACAGGGCAGCATTCGAGTCACTCCACACGCTCGCGTTCAGCCCCCGGCTGTGACGGTCAGCTAACAACTGACCCCCATGAGGTTGGGAACTCGTCGGTCCAGCACTGGCGGTGCTCTTAACCTTTGGCTGAAAATTTCCCGTTGGACTGGAATTGTATCGAGTGGTGGATTCAAGATATGTGCAACAGGCTCTGTTTAGCATACCCTGTAAGGCTGCTTCACGAAAGCGTTCGGATCAGCTTTTATTGTGCCCAGGTACAATGCCAAAGAGGAGAGCATCGAGGCAGAATAGCGTTGATGGCTTGATGTGTCGGTGAAAGGTTTTCAAGGAGCTGAAAATATGAGGAAATTTTCAAAGCTAGGTCATGACCATACAACGCGGCAAGAAGTGTTTTTTTTGTTCACGCCACGCGGGATAAAATGCAGTTGATTTCACAGCATTCCAATGTAGTATGTTCGAAAATCACCCCTTGCAGACTTGTTCTACTCATCGCTGATTCAGTGTTTATATTTGCGGGCAACTTGCCCACCCCAAGCCGTTTATGATCCAGTAATTTTACCGATGCAGAAGCCTGCACTTCCACCGACCCGACCACAGTTCGTGGTCGGAACTGTTGTCACCCCGAACTGTGGTCTGAAATACCACCCATAAGTCAGTACAGATTCAAGGTTACGTCTAGCATGCCTGCTTAGCGTGTTTCAAATTCATGACTTGCAACTGGCTCCATTGTCAATTCACCGTGCTATGTAAACGAATATACTTATTGTACATCAGGCCTGTCTTGGATGATCCCCTTACCGAAGAACTGGGCACAGAAGAGCTAGTGCCGTTTGAACGAAATTTCTACTCGGGCAGGATCTGGAGGATGATTGTGATTTTGTTTCTAAAGTACTGTCCCACCGCTAGCAAATGAAACAAACTCGTCCTCTCCCGTCTTCGATAATCAATTGAAGAGTCGACGGTTAAAAGCAATGCACAAGTAAAGATATATTTCATTCAAAATGATCGGTAACAAGCAGCATACAACGTGGCAACAAGCAGCAAAAAATGTTTTTACTTCCAGTCATTTCCTCCGACATAAACCAAATCAACAAAATAAGCAATTAATATCCTAGTCGTTGACAACACTAAGTTGATTCCTAGTACCAAATTGAATCTTAGTCGTTGACAACACCAAGTCGATATGTGAACTTCGGTGGTGATTTCAGTGCACCTAAATCTGCATGCTGAAGTTGACCAGTAAATTGTGTGTTATTGTGTTATTGCGATGTTAGGTCACTGCCACTTCTAGTTCCCTCTCCTCCTGGATCCGCCAGTGGTTGCAGATGACATGACAGCAAGTGAGGGATTAAGGGTCATTGAGCGCGCCAAGAGCGGGCAACTCCAGTGAGAAACAAGCTGTCTGTCCTGCAGGTCTAAATACCAGCGAAGAGAGACCAGGTTGAGGTGACGTCAGTGATTTCAACCTTGGTGGAGACGTCAGTCAAGGGGTGGTGGGAGGTGGAAAGAATGAGCATGGGATCAATGGAAGTGTTGAAACAGTGATCAAGGAGGTGGGAGTAGATGGTGGGTCAAGGATGGAATGCAGGAGAGCCGGGAGTCGGAGGCCAGTGGGGCAGGTGGTGGTGGAATGCAGAGTACAATGGTGGAGATGAGGGCAGTCATTGGGCAGGTTGTGGGCAGTGATAATAAATAGATAATAAGGCTAGCAAGGACATGTGTGATGTGTATGTAATTGGATATTCCAAGATTCGGTACTTGGGTACGGCACAGGCCAAGGAGGGTAGGTAGAAGATTCAGTCGAGAGGAGGGAGTAAGATTGAAGTAAGAGAGATTGTTGGCCTCTTGACCGGATGGCTGATGGGCTAGATGAGGAGGGGGGCTACTATATTGATGGATGTTGAAGTAAGCGATGTAGGGAGGAATGAGTCAGATATAGCAATGAGGGACTGCAGGGTCCTCATTGATCGAATCAGGTAGTAGATATAAAGGGGCATCCTCCTTAGGGCAGGGCATATGTGATGTGACCCAAGGCCCAAGCTCTGAACAGCATGATCCACAAGTTGCCTGCAAGCCAACTACAAGTTGTGGCCTTGTGCTTGTGAATGCCTGGGACATGCACCTTGATCACCGCGTCCTATATGCCATGGATGTCCTGCACCTGAGCTGGCGAGGCTATCAGTTAATAAATGTCGTGATTAACCAGGCTGTCCGCCGCTGACAACCAAAATCAGAATAGGTCACGTAGAAATGAAAATGTCAGTGCAGGTAGTGTACAGGGGATAGTGCAAGAGTTCGAGAAAATTGATGTACAGCAGGGGGGGCTGAAAAGAGATTAGTAAAGTTGAGAGGCATCGATACTGGTGATAAACGTAGGTGCTTTTACACAAATGATCAAAGTATTCGGAAAAAGGAAACATTGCATGTGTTCTTCAAGGTTGTCATAATGAGCATTGCTGAAACTTGAAAAAATAAAACATTTTCGAGCGGGTTTTGCGAATGGGTCCGAACTACACCGACGAATTTTTGAGTCTCCGTATTTCGCTCACTTTATTTCGAAAAGGTCGGGTTTTTCCTCAGAATAAGAAGCCTTGTCGTTGTAAATCCTCATCGCAGGCCCGAATCTTCGAATCCCCTCCCACCTCAAATTGTAGGAAAGCATGGCATCGTTGGGAACCAGGAATGCATACCTAAGCATGCATCTAGATGCAGGATGTCAAAGCTTCATAGGAAAGGACGTCGATTCAGTATTCGGTGTGGGGAAAGCATACGCCCGTAAGGGCCCGCACACGTTCGTAATGGCCCGCACATGTTCGCAGGGACCCGTAGACGTTCGTAAGAGTACGTAAACTTCCGTAAAGACCAGTGGACGCTTGTAAAGTCCAGTAAGCATTCGCAAGGGCCTGTAGGCATTCATAAGGGCCCGTTTGCGTCCATGCGGTCTCGTAGCGTTCTCAATCCTAGGTGGCCGACAACAACGAGGCCCACCCGATGGCCACTAAAAAGGCCGTTCTAACATCCCAAATGAGGAGAGCAGTACGAGTCTCCTCCGATGCTATTTCATGCGAGCGGAGCCTTGCGAAGATGACGACTCTTTTCCTGGAAGACGGATACCCAGCACATCGGGTACACTCCGCCATAAAAAGCGTTGTTGACCTTTCTATCTTCGCTATGGCGAACTTGTAGACGATTGTGTACGGGCCCCTGAGAACGTCTCACACAACATGAATACTAAAAACCTACAGCTGCGATTGATTTCAACTTAAATAAAGATAAAAACATTCGTACATGATTTAAATCAGTTGATAATCTTGTGTGTGTGTGTGTGTGTGTGTGTGTGTGCGCGCGTGCGTGCGTGCGTGCTTGCGTGCGTGCATGCGTGCGTGCGTGGGCGTGTGTGCGTGTGTGTTAGTTTTGCCAGCCTACCACCGTGTTGGTGACATCGACTCAGATAGTTGGCACATGAAGTTCAATTTTGATGAATGTAAAGTACTTCTTTTTGTGTCTCACAATAAACAGTACCGATATGACATGGTCCGTCATGAGCTTCAAGAAATTGTAGGAGAAAATAAATTGGAAATTGTAGTTACTAGACATGAAATTTGAGAGGCGGTGCCATGAGGCAAGGAAGAAAGCGCTTCGAATGTTAGGAGTAATTAATTGAAGCGTGTTTTACAAAAGTAAAAAAAGTTGCATTCAACCTACTGTTCATGTGTACTTCCAACACTTTTGGAATACTGTGTTCTTGGTTCTCATCTCATCCGGGGCCAAATGTCAATAAAAGGCGTCTACAGGAATTGGACTAAAATGATTTCAGTTTTCCGTGTTGAATATGAACACAGATTACAGTAGCTTGGGTTTTTTTCGCTTTCATACCGAACATGAAGAGGTGATATGATCCAAGTGTATGAAACCATTCATGGTCGTGAGACTTCATATCCTCGCAAATTTCCACTTTGTGTAGAACATGACTAGAAGGCAGGTGTTAAAATTGAAGACCGACGTGGTCGACTCAGGAACCATTCAGGTTCACAATCGTCAATAAATGGAAGTTTGGCTTAAAATGTTGTGTATTCCCCGTTGTTGGACTCATTTAATAATAATCTTGATTCGCACTTTTCCACTAACATTGTTTAGTTTGGTCATGTGTGACGCTGTGTGATGATGCGTGATGCGTACCCCAGGGGCGGAACCAGAAGGACCGTTTGAGGGAGGGGTAATATGAAATATCCTATTCCGAAAAAAAAACTCTTCAGATTTAAGCAGTCTGTAATTCGTGGGGTCTGCTTAAGACAATATTTATCTTATGAAACGTTTTTAGACTTCTAGAAAATGGCACTTTAGTGCAAAACTTCGACAGCAATCGGCCTCTTGAGGGAGTGGACATGGGCCTGTTCCCCCACCCCTACCTTAGATCCGCTGGTGTCTGTACCCACGTGTGTTGATTTCTGGAAATCATTGGGGGGGGCAAAATACATGAAGACAATGCGGGGGCCGAAATGGATTAGGGGCACGCCCATAGGGTTTCATATTAAATGTTGAAATTATTGGGTGTAAAGCCAACATTGAGGGGCATGTTAAAAGTACATAAAACAACACTCCTGTCTGTACCATGTGCATGCTATACCACGTGATTTGCAATTTCCTCACGTATCCAACCGTCAGTGCCGTTGAGGGGAGGGGGGGGGGGGAGGCTGGTGCGTTCACGCGGTTTCATGTCATTGTTTATCACTGTCATGTTTTCCCCTCTATTTTCTGCTTTCTATGACTACTTTTGTGTTTATCCTTCACACCGTATCCAGCTCCACGCGCGACCTTGCACCGCTCTTTGCACTACTTCCGAACCGCTAGATATCCGCGTGCTACCTTTCATGTCACTAATTATTGCGTGTCACTAGTCAACATGTACTAGTCAAATGGCGCCAGCTCTTCTGCTACTTGCTGTCCTGGCTCGGGGCCGTCTTCGATATTGCGGCCAATACTTCATTTAGCGGTTGCGTCCACACAACGCATGCGAACCTTAACGTTGAAATAGCACGTAGCTTATCTAACTGACGAATTTAACCTACCAATTTTGATGACGAAGTGTATGCGGTGTTGAGGGAAGCAATACAATTAACCAATCGTTTTGCATACATCGCTACGTATTACATCGTTTGGAATTTTAAATACTACGCAACTGTCAGTTTGGGAACGCCAAAAAGCCCATGCTCGCCCCCATCCTCTGGATCAGCTACATAATGTAGCCTCCTTAGTCATTTGAGCTTCAGGGCACTTAAACAAAAAAGAATGTAGCCTCCAATTTCAACGCGTTTCATCGGCAACTAATCGCATATGCAGCTGAAAAGCCAGTCATTTCACGCCGCTTGTATCTTCTTATCTTCTAAATTAATGAGCACGTGATCTGAACGCGTATTAATATGGGTAAGCTTTCCCCAACCATGTTACTTAACAAAATTACATCGTTCGGAGTGGAATAACGTTTGGCCAAAGGATGAGTGAAGCTTCGAGTACATGTCGCAAAGTAGCTGCATATGACGATGTATTGCGATATGATGAATAGAACACCATCTGGCCCTTCGGACCGCGGTTGCATGCGCATACTTCGCCGGTGCACGTCAGCGCGTGCAGCGCAACATGCCATTTACCGATCTAAGGCTCCTTCAACCGAATCAGGCGGCACATACAATGGCATGAAGAAAGCACCGCTCACTGCCGACCGTGCATAAACCACGCGACTCAGCATAAACGTGACGTATCAAAACTAACGCATGTCAAGCCTTCCAAATTACAATGACATGATAACATGATAATAAACGCATGGAAGTAGGAACAGTGTTTGAAGAAAAAATGAAGTGGACACGCATTGTCAGAAAAAGAATGATTTGCTGACAGGAGAGGGCGACCCGGTCAACCGGAGTGTGAGATCATTGCTGTTCCAGTGAACACGGTTGGCAGTCGGAGTTTGCCGCGTTGCCAGCTCGCCAGCACGCGTGGTTATCTCCCACGGTAGGTGGGCAGACGAGTTCAGCACCGCGGCACGGCCAGGACGTACATACCAAGTACATCTCCAGCCATTATGTACACAGCGAGGCTACGATCACACGCGCCAACGCAGCGCCAGCTGTCCGGTAAAAAAGATGGTATATATATGCTTGCCAAGTTTGGCACAGCATTAAGTACAGTAGCGGCAACATTCGGCACACCCGAGCATCTCAGCACAGCCTGCGAAGGGTGTCTAAAAACAGCCGGTCACCACGCTTTGTACTTGGCCGGCGCATCCGCAGTTGGCTACACCCACAACAGTTCGCCGTCTGGAAAGTCCCAGTGGCCGATGACCGGCGTCCGCCCGCGCCACCTTCGCTGCCACAAAATGGAAGACTAATCTCGGAAACAGAACGTCGACTTGCTCTTGGGCGGTACCACGCGGCTTCACTGTACCGCCACTCTAGGGCGGTACCACGCGGCTTCACTGTACCGCCACTACGAGTCCGCCGCGCAGCACTGTGCGCAATAACATTTCCAAACACAGGTCATCGGCTTGTACACAAAATAATAACAAGGCCAATCTGGCATTTACCGCTACTGATACTGCATAGTGTTGCCCCTGCTCATTGTCATCATGGCCTGCAAGTCGTCCTGACTCAGTTTGAATTCTGCGTCGCCCGCTTCGGCGCCAGCCGACTGCGGGAAGCCGCCGTAGCCGCGACCCATGGCGGCCACAACCGGACGCTGCTGAGACCCCAGCATCGCCTGCTGCTGCTGCTGCTGCTGCTGCTGCTGCTGCTGCTGCTGTTGTTGCTGCTGCTGCTGCTGCTGCTGCTGCTGCTGCTGCTGCTGTTGCTGCTGCTGCTGCTGCTGCTGCTGAGACCCCAGCATCGCCTGCTGCTGCTGCTGCTGCTGCTGCTGCTGCAGCGGCTGCGGCTGTGGAGGCTGTGACTGCTGCTGCTGCTGTTGCTGCGGCTGCTGCGGCTGCTGCGGCTGCTGCTGCTGCTGCTGCGGTTGCTGCTGCTGCTGCTGCTGCTGCTGCTGCTGCTGCTGCTGCTGCTGCTGCTGCTGCTGCTGCTGTTGTTGCTGCTGCTGCGGCTGCATCATGGCGGGCAGACGCTGCTGCATCATGATGTTCTGCATCATGGCCGGGGCGCGCATCATGGGCCGCATTATCCGGCCGCCGGCCACCATCACACCCTGCGGTGGCACCGGCTGCACTCCGCCGCTCGCCTGCGGTATGGAGCTGCCGGCGAACCTGCCGGCCGTACAGTTAGTCAGTCTACAGCCGCCACAAGCCCTGCGGCATGGAGCTGCCGGATAACCTGCCGGCCGTGCACTGTCAGTCAGTTTACAGCCGCCACATGCCCTGCGGCATGGAGCTGCCGGAGAACCAGCCGATCATATAGTCAGCCTACAGCCGCCATATACCCTGCGGCATGAAGCTGCCAGCCATACGTCAGTCAGTCTCCAGCGGCCACAGATACGAAATCCTATCGCACTGCCCCAGGGGCAGTGCGACAGGATTTAACACAGATGCGACTAATCGAATTAATATAACACACCTGCAACCGAATCCACTATTGTTTAAATATGACTATCAAAGTACAATTTCGATGTTTCTCAAGAGACACGAAACACCAAAGCTATATATAAGTAAGGATTCAACAGAATTCCCCAAATCTGCCAATCGTGATCGCAATGCAAGGGAGCTCGACCATAATTTTGGTGTTCGGTGTAATCAGTGGATAGCAGTGTTCATATTACATCAGTACCAGCCGTCCATATTTTGCACTTTGAGCATGGCACATCAGTGTTTTAGTCGAACGTTGCAATCTGCAATGCAAGTCTTTCTTAACAAGAAATCATCTTCTGATGCTATAATTGAGCAAGTTCTGTGTGTGTCAAAGAGGCAAGCGGATAATCTTCATGTGCCGTTGAACGAGGCATACGAACGAGGCCTACGCCTATTCAATATTGCAGCCGGGGGCGTGGTGTCAAATGTGAAAAGACCCCAGTACTGAGTTGTCCCTTTAGAACAGTGGGAGAAAAAGAATAGAAAAAGAATCACGCGTCAACAGAAAATTGCTGTGGGATCTGTGCTACACTTATCGGCTCTGAGCAACATACAATGGTGGTCAGATGTCGCCCTTGGAGAGCATGAATCTAGCTGGTGCTGCTCGACATGAGCCGACTGGCTGCACGACCGTGCCCATGGACTCCTCGTCCCCATCCGTAGGCAGGATTGGATTTGTACTTCATAATCCGGGAGGTAGAGAGGAAAATTTGTGATATCCAAATATGGAGGATATTTTTCTTAAAACCAGCATCTCAGTTTGCACTTTCCGTTAAATCCTGATAATATTATCGCATAGCACTTTATCGCATCATCAAACAGCACCATTCAACCTCCAAATGTGAAGAACGGGAGGCAATTTTTTTGTTGTTGTCTGGGGAGGATAATATTCTGGATGGCAAAAATCCAGCAAAAAGCATATTTTTCGAATCTTGTCCGTAGACGACACCGTGCACAGGTGTGGTCCCTTTCACATCCGACTCGTAGCTGGTGAAAATAAAGGGCGCGGTCCTTACCAATCCCGTGAGACGTCAAATCGCCCAACCGGAAGACGGCGGAGAGGCGCTAGAGACCATGAACCTTTAAAACTGGCACAAGATGCTCTGTCGAGAGGAGCTACACTGATAGGACCATGACTCCTCGTTCGCGTGCCCACGGTAGGATTTCGATCTAGGCAAACCCAGTCCCTAAGCTGTCGAAGGCACTCTATGCAGAATTCCTCAGCTATGGCGTAAATACACGTGGCGTGGTGGGCGGCTGATGGTTACTGGGATGATATAGAGCGCCGATGCATGTGGCTTCACCACGTCCCCCCGCTGTGATGAGCACGTACCTCGGCGCAGCAGCAGAACCCGGGTACATGTTGGCGGGGATCCCAGCCATCCTCTGTACGCCCATCGGAACCGGCATCCGCTGCAGCGCACCCTGCTGCTGCTGCTGCTGCATATGTTGCACCATCATCTGCTGCTGACTCATCAAGCCTGCTTGCTGCTGCGGCCTCTGCATCGGTAGCACCTGGGGAGCCCTAAGCAGCTGCTGCTGTTGCTGCTGATGTTGCTGTTGTTGCTGTTGTTGTTGTTGCTGCTGCGCAGCAAACCGCTGCTCTAACATCCGCTGGTGCTGCATCTGTTGCATCTGCTGCATCTGGTGATGCTGCTGCATTTGGTGTTGTTGTTGTATCTGGTGTTGCTGCTGCATCTGCTGCATTTGTTGTTGTTGCTGATGTTGCTGCTGCTGTTGTTGTTGTTGCTGCTGCTGTTGCTGTTGTTGTTGCTGCTGCTGCTGCTGTTGCTGCTGTTGCTGGTGTTGTTGCTGCTGTTGTTGGTGATGATGTTGCTGCTGCTGTTGTTGCTGTTGCTGCCGATGCTGCTGTTGTTGATGATGTTGCTGATGTTGCTGCTGTTGTGAAGGAGGTAGTGACTGTGCCATTGGACTGAGTGATGGCTCGTCTTTGATGGCCAGTGGCGAATTTGCGGCCGGGTACTGCGGACTTGGTGTGCCGGGCGACACCAACAGCCCGTGCCCGCCTTGCTGCTGTTGCTGGCTGTGGAGGAACTGCTGCGCCATCATCTGCCTTTTGAGCTTGAGCCGTTGCTGCATTGTCATATTCATATTGCCCGATTGCGGCATATGCAGGGCGCCGTGCGGGCCGGCCGCGGGCATTGGCGCCGGCCTCTCTGTGAAGCTGACCCGGCCTGCGGAGGCGGTGGCAGCGGCAGCAGCGGCGGCAGCAGCGGCGGCGGCGGCAGCGGCAGCGGCAGCAGCAGCGGCGGCAGCGCTTTCCGGTGTCGTGCCGCGGCCGGCCAGACGCCCCGTCGGCACCGGGTAGGGCCGCGCCGCGCTGCCGGGGCCCGTCGCGGCGGTGCCGGCCGCCGCCGACGAGGTGACGGCGGCGGCAGCGCCGACGGCCGCGTCGGTCGGTCCACCCAGCCGTTCGGCCATGGTGCGGAGGATGGTTGAGGCCGGCCGACCAGAGTCGGCCGCCGCTGTCGACGCCGCTACCGCCGCCGCCGGCCGCTCGGTCGTCGACGCGTCCAGCTGCAGGCTCAGCTCGTCGTCCAAAGGCGCGTCTATGAAGCGGCTCAGGTCGCCGATGTCGGGGATCTCGCCGTTCTCGTCCTCGCGGAACAGGTAGCAGTTCTCCTTGAGCATCGACTCGTAGTCCATGTCGTTGGTCTCGCCGAACAGGTCGTCCACGAGGGCGGCCGCCTCCGACTTGAAGCCACGAACGGGGTGAACGGGGGCGCCACCTGCCGCGGGCGCCGGCTTCTCCGACTCGCCCAGAGCGGGCGTCGAGCCGGCCGCCGCCGCCGCCGGCGGCTCCAGCTTGGTTCGCTTCAGCGAGCCGCTGGCCGACTCGGGCTCGGACGGCCGCTTGGTCGACTGGAAGCAGAGGGCACCACATCAGTCGACGCGAAAGCCATCGGCCGTTATCTCGTCTGATCACCGGGCCAGGTTAAGGAACGTGACACTTCGTACATGTCAGCCACGTGTCATTGCCTGGGGCCTAGATGAAAGCATGTGAAAACCGCACCCTAAATTCACATTTGACCCTCCCCAACAACGAAGAAACTTTCTCCAGAGATTCGATGAAAATTAACGTTAGAACACGACGCGCAATGTGTTATGAGAGAATGGGTGATCTCACCAGCGCTAATTCCGATCTACGGTAATTAACTCGAACTGTACTTTTTGTATACGCCAGTGTGACACCAATATTTTAGAAATTCCATAAAGCACCTATGACGTTGCACACAAAAAAATGACTGGTTGCTTTGCAACACGAATGGCTTGTGGGACCATTTCTGTCCGGGAGGGGCAATAAATGCGCGGTGAAGCACTTCTCACCTGCTAACTGAAGGATAACATTCAGAAATGTAATTTTCTATCGCTATGGAAAGCCTGGTCATATAGGAAGCCCTACCAGGGACGGCGATAGCAATATTGCTACAAACAAAATGTAGATACCGTGTAATGCAATAACGTACGGGGATGTCGGCACAGTGAACACCAAGAGCTGCTTAGGCAGCAAATAGGGAAATGCGGAGCGCCATCCGACCAAAGCTGGGATATCCAGTCAGGCGCTGGCACGAAATTGACCAATGACCAGAGCGCGAGAGCCACGACGCCGGTCAACGTCTGCGGGGCGGCCGAGTGGGCGACTGACAACATAACCTCGCTGTGGAGGTACAAACATAGCCCCAGGTGGATGAGCGACTGTGCCGGCTGAGCGGATTGCGCGTGCGTTCGAGGCCAACCGGACTGCGAAGAAACTTCAAGAATCTATGCTCTTTCCGAATGGTTCCATCCAGTTAGCTGTTCGAAGCCGTCCGCACGACCAATAATCGAAGACACCCATTAGAGTCTATCCCGAACGGGCATAATATTTTTAGGGTAGTTGGTCAGCGTTACGATCGTCGCGCTTGTGTGGGTGTGTTTTTTGTTTTGTTTTTGTTTTTTGGAGGCGCATGTTTCAAGAAAAGGTCGCATGGCATTCGATCAACGTGGAGGCTGCAGGGATATTGTAGCGAAAACCCAATGTTGACATGTTTCCAACGTTATATAGTCACAGAATATATATGTATATATTTACTACGAACATGACGCACCGCGCTCAAACTGACTAGAGTGGAATTGGCTGACGCAAGCAAAGCAATCTCATTTTGGCAATGTTGTCACCAGCATGTGAACCAGACATGTTTGTGACAACTTTTGTTTCTGCTAACAAGTTCAAATACACAAAACTACCGTAAAGTTAGATATTTTGGTGATTCTACTCCCACCCATCACATATATTACGCGTGAAACCTTAAGGCACACTGGCATGCTGGGCAGCGAAACTTCCGAATACTACGCGATTAGGAATCCCTACGAAAATGTTGTAAAGCTTTTCGTGTGCTTGGTGTATCAGAAGCCCGTTTATAAGCGCAATATTTTCTTAGGTTTTTTTCAATCGCATCGTATTCCGAAGTTTCGCCGCCCATGTAAACGGGATAATAGTTTGATAGCCACTGGTTGTCGCCAAATTCCGCAATCAGATCGAGCCGTCTCTGACGCCAGTGAAGCATTGAGGGAAGCGCGCTACTGCTGCATTCCTAGGCATAGTTCGCTTCTTGATTATATATCTGCGTACCTACCAGAGGCGTCACCAGGGGACAGTGTCAGCCGTGCCATCCCACCCCACAGCGTGGCCTCTGGTCGCCCCTGGGAACGCTCAGATTTAGATGAGAATCAATGAAAGTGGGACGAAATATCCACCCATCCATGACAGCAGCTACAATGCCCCTCCTCCCCCCCCCCTCCCCCCTCCTCTCCCCCCTCCTCTCCTCCCCCACCCCCACCACCACCTTCCGTCCTGGCAGGGTGAGGCCCTGGCAAAAAAAAATGTGGTGATGCCCTTGGTGCCTACTAATCCAAACCAAGCCTAGCTTAGTACTAAAGCTTAAATGTATAGCTAGGATTACTAGTTGTCAGTAGAACATTCAACTTCTAGGATTGAAGCTGATGAAACAAGGACAATTATGAGTGTGTGGACGCGGCAATAAAAGCCAGAGTACCAGGGAAGAACCATTGACTTCACCCACCTACTTACAAACATTGAGGTACGTAATATGTATGGACAGTGCACACAGCGACATCAATATTTGTGTATTTCTATGCGTAGGTCAGGATCAAGGTAATAATGATGGTGCAACAGTGTCTTAAAATTACTTTTTCAATACCTGTGCGGATGAAAAACAAAATCACTCTGAGATAGTGAAAGATGAAAAACGCTGAATAGATGCATCATGATGAAAACCCAGATTGCGCCATCATACTAATAAAATAAACACATGGCCAGAGTGGCAAACATAATCATACAAATTTGGACAAATTGTATGTTGCGTCCACTCTTCCTGAACCACATTTTTGGGGTCAGTACCTTCACATGCTTCTCATTTTGCTTCTTCCTTTCTTTATTGAGTTCATGAATGTAGCGCGGTGCTTGAAATGAAACAGGCAATTCCATTGTTCGGTACTTCTTCACATTAATCTGGCGCACATGGCGGAAGGACACCTGTGCACCGCCCTATCAAAGACCTACATTGCATGTTATACTTGGACGTGTTTGTTTCACCTGTGCATCCCGGGTGCTTGATGGCTGTGGTTTTCCTCAATGTGTATGATGGCAGACCGTGTTGCGTGCAAAGGTACAAAGGTAAACGCGAAGTAATTGAATATTCCGTCCCCTGGAGAATATAAATGTCGCACATCTAGCACCTGCCACTTAAACCTGCATGTACAATGTGCATGCTGGTCTCACCCAAATGCTATGAGCTGCATGTGGGTGTATTTGATTGGTCGGTATTGTGTTACAGGTACCATCCACCTTGGCCACTGCCTCGCTGACCAGTCCTCATCATGCAGACCTGATCACGAAGCCTACATCCCTGGGTGGCGGTGCTGACCTATGCAATCCAGATAACTGTCATCATACCCGTGACCTGTCACGTCCTCAAATGCTGAACCAGTGCCCGCAGAACGACCGTATCACCAGTTCAGTGTCGGTGTCTGACAGCACTTTCGAATCATCTGCCTGCATATTTCTACGTCTGCTTTTCGGCTGTAACTGGAGCGTAACTACGGCAATGCTACTAATACTGACACTGCTTTTGTTTTGCTTTTTGTGATGTGTTTATGTCCTTAGTCATTTGGTCTCAAGGGAGCATCATCTCTGGTGAAGGCCATGCCGCAACTCGATCAAACAGCTGGGCTTTGTAAATAAATAATACAGCACACCATCAACATTTAATATAAGAGTGAAATGAGGCATCTGAACAGTCAGCACCGACGCCATCAACGGAAGCACTAACCAAGCAAATAACAACTTTTAATTGTGCATGGCTGAACTTCGAATCGATATGATCGCGAGTGTGACTGGAAATGTGGATAGTTTCTACGAATACCAGTCAACAGCGAAACCAAAATCGTACTATCTCACGGAGATAATTATTTTGCATATCCCCAACGCGACTTGGATTCGTTGAACTGAAGCAACAGCTTCTCTTGTCTTTGTCCATCGTTCCACGTTCTTTCAACGCCAATGATGTAGTACACACTCGGAACATAAAATATGAGTTGTATTGCATCAACAACCATAACCGTTCAAGTCTGAGTAATATAATCGCTTAAAAACTATAATACCATGCATTAGGGGAAGCTCGGTAAAACGCTCCACCATGCAAACATACCTTCTCGCGCTCTTCTAGTATTAATGCAAGGGCAGAAAGCGCGGGCTTGACACGCCGGCACATGCGCTTTAGCATGAATGAATACATTGAAGACCAACATCCTTAGGCTATACGATATTTAAATAAATTAGTAATCATATAATGGTTGGTTTTCTAGAAGGGAACATATTGATTCGAGACACCCAGCATGTGTTCAGAAAAGGTCGATCTCGCTGACAAATATCTTGAACTTTTTGGACTTTGCTACAGACCAGTGTGATAAGACATCATATTGATTTAATCCTGATATGAAAATCAGGTTGAGCTATGGCTTTCAGATAAACAGTAGAGAGTGGTGCTAAGTGGCATGAATATTTCATGACAAGATGCTCTTAGTGAAGTACTGCAAGGGTCAGTACTGGAACCACTTGGTCACAATATTTGTGACCAATAGTGGTGTAATAGTGAAGGGTAACCAAGATGGCCCCGGCGAGGCATCGTCTCCACATGTCCCCACAGCAGCGCTACATCCAATCTGGTCTGGGCGGACATCTCGATCCCGCCTCTTACGTCGCATTGTCTCTCTTTCACATGCCTTGCTAAAATCCTCCAGTTCTTTCCCCCTCCCCACCCTGTGCACGTTTTGCGCATGTCGGTTAGCATTACTTTTCTGATATTTATAGGACATATATAGCATACGACAGCTTCATCGAATTGAATTTTCACCATGCCTGATACCCACGGATCCAAGCAGCAAGTCAACGACGTAAGAACACAGGACAGGATGTAGGTGGAAAAATCAACCTCAGAAGGATGGCAGGAAGGTTTGATGTAGGTGATGGACGGACGATGCGGCCAGACCAAACCAGGATAGCAGAATCCCGGCACACAGGATTGAGGCAGCAGCGGCGTTACTGTCAAAGAACGGATACAGATTAGTGTGGGTCAGTGGTAGAGGTGCGACAAATTATTTGCAGTTAATTCCGCCGGCAAGGCGCCGCGACCTCTACTAGATTACGGCGTGATTGAGGCAGTGTCTAGTCGGGACCATGCGGGGACCACACCATTTTTAATGAAGTTATGTAAATGCAGGACCAGCATCCTTAGGATATACGCTGCTTAAACCAATTATTACGGATATAATGGTTGTTTTCTGGAAGGGAACATATTGATTCGAGACACCCAGCATGTGTTTAGAAAAGGTTGATCTCGCTGACAAATATCTTGAACTTTTTGGATTTTGCTACAGACAAGTGTGATCATAGACAAGACAAGACATCATATTGATTTAATCCTGATATGAAAATCAGTTTGAGCTATGGCTTTCAGATAGACAGTAGAGAGTGGTGCTAGGTGGCATGAAGATTTCATGACAAGATGCTCTTAGTGAAGTACTGCAATGGTCAGTACTGGAACCACTATTGGTCACAATATTTGTAAATAGTATTGAAAAGGTATAAAAAGTGCCAAATTAAATTTAGCTTTGATAAGTGTCGAATAATGCATGTAGGTAGACATCATATCAGGAATCCATACTTGATGGGTAGCCAAGTACTAGCTGTGACTCAACAGAAGAACTTAGGTGTTATTGTGAACACAAAATTGTGTACATCATATTGTGTCCACAAATTATGGACAACATACAAAAGAAGCAATAACAAAATTTCAGGCCACATTTTAAATAGTGGAGCTTGATCCCCTATAGCTATGGAAAAAGTTGGTAATATTTAGAGAGAGTGCAAAAGAGGATTAGTAATTTGAGCAACCTAGCATATGAGACAAGATTAAAAAAGATATGAATGTTGTACACTAAGATACAGAAAAATAAGGGGAGAAGGTCTCATCAAGGTATTTAACTTTATTCATGGTCAGCAACAGATACATCTCTAGGATAATACAAATTATACAATTAGTTATTAGAGACCATCAATTCAAAATCAAAGTTAACCATATCAGGATAAAGACAAGACAGTCTTTCTTTACCAGCAGGGTAGTTAACATTGGAACCAGCTATCACGCACAATTGGCATTGTCAGTATGCAGAGCAGTGTATAAAAATAGCATAGACTGGTATTAAAAGGAGAAAATAATTTCCTTTCATTATTTCATGGATAACTAATCGACAAATGTTGTGGACAACTAGTTCTTAGTGTCCACAAAGTGTAACTAAGATGGCCCCTGTCAGGGCCATAAGGAACATTTTGTATGTGGGGGGGGGGGGGTGAGGCGGCAGGATGTGTTATGAGACTGAAAAGTTTTCTACTCGGGGGGGAGAGATCGGGGTGCTCAGACCATGAAAAGATGGCAGGTAATGCCCACCAGCTTCAAAGCGGGGGGGGGGGGGGACTGCCCTGTTCCTATGCCACTGGCCCCTTTGGCTCATAGTTGCATTATCTTTCATGCTTCTTTAGCTACTTCTTTTAGCTACTTCTTTTGTAAATTCATAGTTTCTTTTAAACTTGTCCTCATGCCAATATAATTGGGTGCTGGATCCATAATTCCTGCCCTGTCCACACCTTGCAACATTTTAAGGCTCCTCCCCTGTAGGAATATTCAGCATCACATAATTCAGTCTCAAATAGGGTCAGATACAGGAATTTACAGGGTGTGTGGGGCTGTGGAGGCTAAAGATGTGCTGCGGTGGCACTAACTTGCCTTCCTAGGAAGCAGGGACCAGAGGGGGGGGGTGCCCTCCGACCTCCCGGATGGGTGGCACTTCAACAAACAGTAGGGGGTGGAAAGGAGGCTAGAGGGGTAGCATTCCAGCAGATGAGGTGGCGTTCCTTTTTGGGCATGGGGCGGCCCATTCGGCCCCCTTAGATCCAATACTGTCTCTCCCCTACAATATCTATTTCAGCCTCATTCAGCTCTGAATCTGCCCCCTCCCAACAAAGCAGAACAACCTCGCTCCACTCGCTCCACTCCAGACATCCACGCGCCCTACCTCGATCATATGCTTTCCTTCGAACAGCACACGCAGATATGCCACTAATATATCAGCAATGTAGATTGAGATATTCATCATCTACATTGTACCACACAACTGTGCAATGTAGGATGAGGTGGTTTAAGGTTAACTCCGCTCAAGGCAGTACACATAGAACTTACGCTGCACTGTATGCACATATATGCCAAATGCAAGGCTATGAAAACAATGGAATGTAAACGAAATTCAGCGCAGCGATGTTTTGCGCTTTCGTGACAAATTATAGTGCCACAGGACACAATGCACACTTCACAATTTATGTTTGTATATTTAACCTGCACGGCTGGGAGGCTATTATACTGGAAAGGACTTGGAACAATATAAAGAATGCCATAAAAAAAGCTAGGATCAAATATTTCCACTACAAGGGAGAATTATGGCATTCAGGTTGTTACCTGTGACGAAGGGAAAAGCCAGTGAGCTATCGACAAATAGCGATTGAAAAACACCATAATTTTCACTTAAATGTGCACATGTCGAGTATTTTATGTGCTCAAATCAGAAAATGAACTTAAAATAATTATATTTTTGTCCACTTATAGCATTTCCTTGCCATATCACCAAGGAACTGGTCTCCGTTTGCAGCATACTTTCCAAGCATCCACACGTCAGGAGCTCTTGAGTTGTAAAAAATATGGCACGTAAGGAAGACCTTCGGAAGTGTTTTTGTGCTAATTTTCAAGCACTAAAATGAACGGAGAGTTGGAAAATCCCAGTTGTTGTGCGATTTATTCGTAGCACTTCCGTATATCAAGCCCCGCGTTTACCTGGATTTTTCATCCTTCAGACTGGCCGTAAAAGCCCACAGATGGACATACGAATAATTCCTTGTACCGCGCGCGGCAGAGCGTTATTGTCCTTTTATAACGTGTAGAAAATGATGAGACGTGGAAATATTTGCTTTGATCTTTGATTTATCCATCATGCTCGCCAGTATTCATCCACAAATTCACCTGTATTTTCATGTGTTTTTCATCCTCCTGGAATGTGCCAGCCTAAGGATGAAATTTTCATCCCATGTTCTTGATAAACAATGTTTGCTAATATTTGCAGTATTTGTGAAATTTATTAATGTAAGGTTAAGATAAATGAAGAAACAATTCTATCTTTATTTATCTGCTTACATCTGAAGAGAATGATATATTAATATAGGAACATTTTATCAAGTATATTTTTCTTCAAAATACATGCCTACAATTGTGGCGCACACAAGACTTCGAAAAACAAAGCTGAGCGCTCGTAAGGATCGAGGTTTGGGCATTTCTGTATTTATTAATGTTGATTTATATACCTGCATTCTTTGCCTGTAATCAGTGCTGAGATACTACTCCGTCATGAGATTTAACGCTGTTAAGGGTTCAGCTCATGGGTGGATCCAGCCAGCTCGTTGTCAGTCAGCTTGGGTTGTGTAAGATTTAATAAATCGCTGACGAAAAATACCTGATTTGTATGGTTTAGGTGCAAGCTCTAGTTTAAAACAATACTTTTTCTTCAAATAAAATGTTCCCTGTTTTTCTGAAGAGCATGAATAAAGGATAATTTTAGTTCAAATCAGGCTATCTAGGCTGGTGATGCCCCCACCCCCTTGCTCCAAATCCCCCCTGCATTAGCTGACAATTACTTGGGTTTGGCCAATGTCATGATTCAGCCCTTAAGTGTGTCAGCTCGGCCGACACACTTATTTCTGGTTATGCTACAGCTTCACATGGTTTTTTTTTAAAAAGATGCATGGTATGAGTTTGTATTTCATGGATTCATGCTTATTCATAGATTGCTGCACTTATGTTCATGATGCTATATAATCCTCTACATTGCGAGGATACACTGTGAATTTCATGCCTAGCTTCATGAATATAGACACATCTAGTTCATTATACAATAATTTTCAGCCTGCCATGAACATCTTCACTACAGGTCCATTAGGTTTTGTGATGATATGCATTTGTCTCAAAGCTCATTCTATATTCACCTGAGAGTGAGACTATTGATACCTGCTGGAAAAACAAAAGACAAGGATGAAAACATTGCAAACATGCACTTTAGTTCCATCACAACAACGACCATCTGTGTTTGTAATATGTTTATGAAAAGATGAAAGTCATCACCAAGGATGAAAACCTAAAACTTTCATTAACTGTGATTTTCCATGCAAAATGGTGAATTTTTTTCACTGTAGTGCAACCAGACTTCTTTTGCGGTGCCTGTGAAGCATGGCTCGCATCCTCATCATGGATGGAGCTTTGATAAACTATTATGTGAAGTGGGGGGAGGGGGTCCCCGCGTCCCCGAATTTTTTGACGTTCCAAGAAGAAACTTGAGGTTCGGTTTAGTAAATAAAAATGTTCTCCAAATATGTACTGCTTTCCCCCAAATGGAAAATTTGTCGGATTCAATCTACAATATTATTACTTCAGGGGTAAATTTCCACGTTGCACCCCGTGGCGACGTATATGGAGGGGAGGGCTCATAAGCAGAGTCAAGCCCAATTTGATCTGTTGTGCGTCCATGGGCCCAACGACTAAAGGTGGAAAGTATTGCGGGAGCTCGAACCACCCGATAGTATTCTTGATACATGGTAGGTTATACTCCTGATCACTAGGAACTGTTTCCAGGCAGGGTCATCCTGTTGCAGAGTGGCACAGGCTTCGACCGTGGTTGGTACGCTCCTTGATATAATGCCCCGTGTATTGGCTGGCTCGTCTCGGTCCCACATAGAACATATCATACGTCCGGGAGGCTAAGCTCTGGCTCCCGCTCTCGCTGCTCAAGTGCACAGCCAGGATCAATTTTCTGGGAGAATGCAATCATCGCTACAAAGCTGTATTTTTCCCTCAAATTTTGTGGAAACCACACTTATCCAAAGCTGGTTTGCCCCTTGTCCCTGGCAATATCAACACGATAATGGTAATGTCCTTTCCTCTTTTGTGGTACTACCTTTGATTATCCTTGTGTGAATTTCCAATGTACCTCAGATGAAAGGTAATTATGTAAGCGACTGAAATATTGCATAAGTATGTGGAGTAATTTCCAGCCCAGATGGAGGTTATAGACCCCAGAATCTCGGATAGTCTGCATGGCACTGTCAAGCATACCAACAAGTAAAAGCAAAACGATGACGAAAAAGCATGATACAGATGTCATTAACAATTGGTTCAGAAAGCGACTTACATTCAGGGACACTACTTGTCAATTCTCACCAGAATTGTCCATTATTTCACTATTTATTCGCCAATAATTTTCCACACCGACACCCTGGTACCAATTTGTGTGGGACAGTAAGGTACAGCCTATGTGCATGTCACCAGAGGTCTCCTCGTTGTATCGGATCCACAAGATGAGGTCCAATCACCAGGACAAAGTTCATTGTTCCCAGATTGCTGTCCATTAGAAATTGCTAACTTGTCTGCCACTTTCCAAAATGAAACAACGCGCGGCGTTTGACCCAGATGATACTGGTAACGTTACATTATGAAACAAATGCGAGGCGTTTGTTCCAGGTGGAACTGGCAGCGGTGAGTGATTTGAGTACGCTAGTACCAAGTGCATCAAGGTAACATAAACACTCTGTAATATTATCTCTGCACATCGCTGTTCGACTCCAAACTACATTTTTGCCTGCTAATCTAAAATGATGCTCCTATGTGAAGGAACTGACAAGAAACCTGTTTGTTACCTCTAATCGAGCTTAAGTGCCAGCGAGAAAAAAGGGCTCCTAACAATCAGAGGAGTGAACAGCCCAGAAGCGGAATGGGCTTATCAGCATATTGGCCAGCATACCTGCACTTGAGCGAAGGCATTATCTTTGCGCTGTTCGGGCCGCTTCTTTTTCCCCTTGGTGTTGGCCAGCTTTTCCCTGAGTTTGCTGCTCTCCTGCTGGGAGTGCTCGGCCAGAGACGTCTCGGCGGCGTCGTACCGCACCAGGTTAGAGTCGTGATGCGTCCTGTGGGTACCGACGCAATGAGCTGTGGGTTCGAGACAACATGCTAGGGGTACCGACACCGTGCTTCCTGCGGGTACCGACAAAATGAGCTATGGGGTCGAGACATGCTTCCTGTGGATACCGACACAATGATATGTAGGTTCAGACACCATGCTTCCTGTGGGTACAGACACGATGCGCTTTGGGCTCGAGACAAAATGCTAGAGGTACCGACATAATATGCTGTAGGCTACGAGACAACATGCTGGAGGTGCAAACACAATATGTTGCAGGTTACGAGACAGCGTGCTACGTGTACCGACATAATATTATGTAGGTTGCGATACATCGTGCTGCATGAACCAACACAATATGTTGCAGGTTACGAAACAACGTGCTGCATGTACCAACACAATATGATGTTGGTTATGAGACAACGTGCTGCATGTACCGACACAATATGATGTAAGTTACGAGACAACGCGCTGTATGCGGAAACGGTCCGGAAAACCTCAGCCAAACTGTTCATAGGTCATGGGTCAGCGATATACTCGCGCTGCTAGTGCATTTGTCACCTTGCATTTATTTTGGATAAATCTTTAGAGGTGAGCATAGCGCCAAGGCAAGCAGTCAACACGGTGTCGATGCACTATCATCATCGAAACCGCGGTAAAACTAATCGCTGAAAATTGAGTGACCTACTGATTTACGGGCAAGGAAGCACAAGTTTTTTTTAGCTGTCGCAGCGGCCGAAATTGCGTGACGCATCGCCTAAATGTACGATGTCACCCCTTCGAGCATAATTTGCAGCTCAAGCGGCTGGTAGTTGGTTATTTGGGTTTATGGACGCATCGACTGCGTTGGTCATATAGCGCCCCCAAGCGACTGGTAGAAAGCTGGGGAGGGGGGGAGGTGAAATCAGAAAGCCAGGTAAGAACCGAGTTATCCTTACGCGTGTATTCGTTACGAACTACGCCGGTGTATACATCAATCGTCGAAGTGCTTAGATGTGCAATTCGCCTAAGAGGTGCTATTCATGCCACATATACGTGGGAGAGTTGATTAGCATGCTTTCGAACCTCCCCGAATTGCAAAGATGAAGATAAACCCAACGCGGTGTTTTCAAAACCAATTTTGAGCTTGGGTGTAAGAGTAAAAAATTGTTCTCGACAGGGTAACGTAAGAGTGAAGTATTGAAATAAGGGGAAAAAACAAATGCAGGTCTGCACGAACAATGGTTTTCTAGTGAAGATATAGTGTGCTCTAAGCGCAATGGTGAAAATACTGACCTACATTAGAGATTCAAAGTAATGGATTAATTCTCCACATTTATCGATACACAAAATATGTGGACAAAACAGTGCGAGTGAAAATTTATTAATGATATTTGAAGTAGGGAGTGGAAACTTATTCCAAGCTGAGCACCATTTTTAAACCAAAATGTGGATATTTTTAGCATTGCCTCAACAGCTGGATATGCATATATATGGCAGCCGAGACGCGTAGATGGGAACCGCGCCGACCCGAACGGTCAGAGGTGTATATATAGGACCTGCACTGATCCGAATGGTAAGAGGTGTATTGATGGGACCTGCACTGATCCGAACAGCCAGAGATGCATGGATGGGACACGCATTGACCCCAACTGTAAGAGATTGGAACTACATTGATCCCAGCGACCAGCCACCATTGTGTGCCTTTACATAGCAGCAAGTGAGCGACACAAAATAAAGAATATCGCCGGCATTGCGCTGCGGCTGTACTGGCGCAAACGACTGAGAACAGCGGGATTCAGCATCACACACTGACAACCCTCATGCTGTTTAACAGTCAACACCTGGGGAAAACTATCTATAGAAGAAAAAAAACACCTGGGCTCAAAGAATACCTGTGCCAGACAAACTGCGCTGGATATGGGGGAGTGGGGTGAGAGGAACCGTAAATGGCCTTGATTGGTACCGGCTTCCCGAGTTTAGTGGCAACTGTTTGAAAAAAACGTCTGGCACAGCTGTGCAACGACCGGCGGTGACAAATGGCTCACTGGGACGCAGCTGAGCGCCCAGCATGATTGTCACTGACCCCGAAGAACAGCAAATAACTTGGGGGTGGAGATAATTGACCTGAAGGAAAAGCAAATAACCCAAGAGGATACAAACTAACCCGAAGGAGCAGTAGCTGATCAGAAAGGATACCGATTCACCTGGATGGGTGGATGTAGGCGAATAGATCAGGGGAACAGCGATCAACTTAGCGGACGTTGTTTAATCTAGGTGGTGGGCGGTGAAAGGGTGGTGATTGTGCAGAGTTAAGTGGTGATGCCCGGTGGCTGGGACTGACCTGAAGAGCATGGTGTGCTGCTGTAGTATAGAGCTGGGCGGCGGGCCCCGGTAGCTGGACTGACCTGAAGAGCGTGATGCGCCGCTGTAGTCTACAGAGCTGGGCGGCGGGCCCCGATGGCTGGACTGACCTGAAGAGCGTGATGCGCCGCTGTAGTCTACATAGCTGGGCGGCGGGCCCCGGTGGCTGGACTGACCTGAAGAGCGTGATGCGCCGCTGTAGTCTACAGAGCTGGGCGGCGGGCCCCGGTGGCTGTACTGACCTGAAGAGCGTGATGCGCCGCTGTAGTCTACATAGCTGGGCGGCGGGCCCCGGTGGCTGGACTGACCTGAAGAGCGTGATGCGCCGCTGTAGTCTACATAGCTGGGCGGCGGGCCCCGGTGGCTGGACTGACCTGAATAGCGTGATGCGCCGCTGTAGTCTACATAGCTGGGCGGCGAGCCCCGGTGGCTGGACTGACCTGAAGAGCGTGATGCGCCGCTGTAGTCTACATAGCTGGGCGGCGGGCCCCGGTGGCTGGACTGACCTGAAGAGCGTGATGCGCCGCTGTAGTATAGAGCTGGGCGGCGGGCCCCGGTGGCTGGACTGACCTGAAGAGCGTGATGCGCCGCTGTAGTATAGAGCTGGGCGGCGGGCCCCGGTGGCTGGACTGACCTGAAGAGCGTGATGCGCCGCTGTAGTCTACAGAGCTGGGCGGCGGGCCCCGGTGGCTGGACTGACCTGAAGACCGTGATGCGCCGCTGTAGTCTACATAGCTGGGCGGCGGGCCCCGGTGCCTGGGGCATCACGTCGGTGCCCATGGCAAACGGCTCGGCACCACGGCCTAAATCCGGCCTTCAACGCGGTCACATATCTGGAATGCAGTAGCGCCTCATCAGGGCAACACTGGCACCTTGCACACATATTTATGCACCATTAAACACTCCACAGATACAAGTTGAAGATGACAAAAACACAAACGTCTTGAAATATTTCAACATTATAGTAAAGTGGTCAATGTCCAAAACAGAACAATTTAAAGGCCAGGCAACTATGACACACAACAAAAATTACATGTGCATATACCCTAGTCCTCAAGTATATTTGGATACAAGAGAGTGTTCCTGGATAATACTGAGCTGCTTTGGTGCATCTTGTGCGTGAAATTCACGGAAGTCGAATTGATTCGAGTTGCTTGCATTTGACACATCTGCATGTGCTGCTCGGTGGGGAGTGCAGTGTGTGGCATATGTGCCTCGTGGATGCAGAGCAAGCGCTGTTGTTGCAAGCTTGGCCAGACAGGTGCATGGCAAGTTCCTTCTGAATTTATGAGATTAATTTAATTTTAATATAAGATTCATTTGTATATTTGGCATTCGTTTTCTTAACACATACTATGTAACCTCCCAAAAATGATGCTGGCAAAAATCATGACATGTTCAACACAAAATGTATGTATATGAGAAGGACAGTGTCTGAGTGATCATGCCATTGCACTTAACATCCTTATTACTTGTGTAGCATATGCTACCCAAATAGATCATGTAATAAACAATAATTGCATCAACCAAAATCAGATGTAACCTTTGTCATGTCCTATTTAAAAGGTACAAGCTTGATTAGGCTATATTATACTATGTTCAGAAAATATATTTGATAAACATTAAAAAATAATCAGGATCAACCAGACACAACCTGATAGAATGCATCACCCTAACTGGTAATGTTTTCATGTTTTATGGCAAGCTGACTACCTGGTCCTCATGTGTCTGTTGACCTAAGATAGCTGGTGCATCATTTGCTCAGGTCAGTGCAAATGATGCAACCTGTCAACCGAGCGCTATATGACCATTGCAGTCGATGTGCCCTTTAAACCCAAGTAACTAACTAATTGCACAGGTCAGTGGGGTTATGCTATGTAAGGCCTGTAAACCAACCAGTCGATGCTTATGTTTGGCATCTAATATGTATTTGCAAACTTTTATCATTTGTATTTTAAACTCTCCAACATATTCAATATTCACAAGCTATACATTCCACATTCCTGCCAAGTCCTGGCTTCTTTGGTTTATCATATCATGCATTCTCCAACCTGCATTGGTGCAGCAGAGTACAGTAGAATGTAGTGCTCATACAATAACATCATAGTCATTGTCATCAGGTTTTAAAGCACAATAAGATCCATAGGGGTCCATCTGGAATGAGCTTAAAAAGCAAAACTACTATAAAACTATCAAAAAGATACTGAAGCAGCCTAACCAACACTATATCCTGAGTTCTGAAGAAAAATCCACCCAGCACATGTAGTCCAGTTCACTTGATCTCATATAACAAACACATGAGTTGAGTAGCACAGGCATGATTGCAACACACATGCAGGTCCAGCATAACACATGTAGGACTCACCTATATAAGTCACACTTCACCCACTAAAATTATATCTCCCCACTGCACATCTTATAATTTAAATATGGTACTATTGGACATAATAGGGTGCTTCAGTACCACTTTCCCATCTTATGGTCTCTTCCCATTGAAGGCTCAAAAGAACCTGTGCCTCTTGTCAAGCCTTCATACTTGATGAACCTATAACTTTATTACTATCACTTTTTGGCAAAGCAAATGCTGATGTGAGCAAGGGAACCATATGCTAACCATCTGCATGTATGATCCCTATCCCAGAACTCAAGTTAGTCCTGGTCATCACACCAGACAAAAAGTACAGGTCAAATTAAGACATAAAATTTCCCGCCAAAATCCCAACCATAATTCAGGGTTCATGAAATGACTATCATAATGAACCTAAGAATTAATGTTTGGCACACTGCCTTGCCTTGAAAACTCCAAAATTAGCCAATTGCTTCCTCAGCATTACATGCATGGCACCACTCCCCCATGCAAAACACATGGCCAGACCAAAATGAGAGATGTTTCATGCTGTATCCATGATCAAAAAAACATTCCCTTGGATCCAGCAAGCAGCATTAGTGCATGATTCAGGCTGCCTGGACAGCAAAGAATCTGAGAATGCATGGCCTATCGAATAGATTCAACCCAATGTGCCTTTGAGATCACCCAGGCAACCAAGAATCTACCAGACTGATGCCCTACAGCTTTTATCCCAGACATGCAGAATATTTGTAGGGTGCTTCATCTGTGGTTAAGATCATTGCACTTCTGTTATATGATACAAGCTGTGGGGCATCAGCCTGGTAGATTCTTGGCTGCCTAGGTGATCTGTTTTTACCACGTGGCCTTGAGCAGATTACATGGGTGTTGCTTTGCATACTTTTCAGGAGGAAGTGCCCCTCAATGTTGACCTTGCCCTCCCCCAATAATTCAAACTTTTAACATGGGACCTTATGGAGTTGCCCCCAATCCATTTTGGCCAACCCTTTTGTCTCCATGTATTGTGCCCTGCAACAATTTTCAGAAATAAACACCCCTGGCACATTATATATCTTGTTGGCCAGACTGCAAAGTATGTCAAGCAGCTCAGAGGCACATCAGCCATGGAAAAATATGCACAGAAAAGCACCAGGAGGGCAAATATCAGAACGAGGGAGATTGAATATATGCACTAGATGCAAACAAAATATGAGGTAAGAAAATCATGAGGCTTAAAGCAATTGATTGATTATTTGGGTTTAAGGGCATGCCAACCACAGGATCATTTGGTGCCCAGAGGCTTATGGCAAGCACCTTGTGTACATGATCACATTTTACATGAAATCAAAACAAAAGTATGCATATGACATACTAAAGCACCAACAACCTCGCACACTTCCCATCCCACTATTTCAATTTTTTTATTGTGAGATAAAGAAATTTGGAAGCAATCAACCTAGACAAATGTGGTTCAATATGTTTACTTTTGCAGTTTTCTTTAATTGTGATTTTCTTCTTCTTGTGACTGAAGTCATGTGTGAATCAGATTATCAGCCCACCTGCACCAGGTACCCATCTCCACACCAATCACTGCACCAGACCCACTGCTGACAGCCCACCCCTCACCAACAAGATCTTGCCAAAAGTGTCATACTTTGCAAACTGGCTTGTTAGCAATGCTAAGGCAGGATGTTGCATTCTTCATGACTTTGTACATGGGCTGATCCAGGAAGCTTCATGGGGAGGCATGATTGAGATTTCAATGTGAAAACTTCTTGAGCAATGCCTTTGGTTGGTTGGTTGGTTATTTGGGCTTAGGGGTGCATGGACTGCATTGGTCATACAGCATCCAAGATGCCTTTGGTAAAATAAAAATGCTGAGCAGGGAATGCATCAGTGCACACCCTTCTCATCTGAGAGGGTAACATTTGGCTGAAAAATTGCACATATCCCCAATGTCCACTCATTCCGCATTATCAATTAAATATGGGAAAGGATGATGCTCATCAATAGAGAATTGGTGGCAACTTCGAATCATTTCCAAGATGCCATGTTAAGTGACAAAGAATAGAAGGTGATTCATCAAAAGGAAAACTGAGAGCAGAAAATAATTTGTTGCATTGCTTTGTCATTCACCAACTTCAAGTAACTTTGGTATTATTGCAGTTTAAGTTCTATGACTTCAATTTAAGTCCATGACAAGTTCTACACACATTTTCCCTAATGAAGCAAACAAATGGGTTAGGTTTGGTTAAGTTAGATTAGGTTAAGCATTTGTTGTATGTTAGACAAATTATCAAACTTTTGTCTTTGAGAAAAAAAAATTATTGTTTTTTTTATTCAAAAACAGGCAAGGTTAGGTTAAATATGGGAAAGGATGATGCTCATCAATAGAGAATTGGTGGAGACTTCAAATCATTTTCAAGATGCCATTTTAAGTCACAAAGAATAGAAGATGATTCACCAAAAAGAAAACAGAGCAGACAATAATTCCTTGTATTCAGGGCGGGAATTAAGGCACTTCCTAAGAGATTCTATCACTGAAAACATTTTTGCACTTCGGGTTCATACTGGATAGGATGGGCTTCACATGTACTCTGACACAAATTTGGGAACAAAGATATCAATAAAAACACAGAACGACACCCAAAAAACGCTGGTTATTCCACTTATGATCACCACTCAAACTAACCACTTTTTGTAGCAGTCAGCAGCTGGACCACAGCCTCACACTCAATCAATCTCAACCACCAGAATTTCCAACAACAAAGTGCCAACATCAACTTGCAAGATGATGCACATGCACACTGAGTACAGTTATCCGGCTTTGGAGCCGCATCTCTGAAAACCTGTGTTCCTGCCACCCATATAGTGGGAAAGTTTGACAGTTTTAAGAGACGTTCTCCGGATTCCCGGAGGCCACCGATCAGAATTAGATGAGTGAGCATTTTCTGTTCCAAAATCTGTCTGTCAACCAATCAATGCAAGGTATTTTTTTATGACATCATAACCATTAGCAACTTTGAACACGTGGTTAACAGTGTCATACTGCAAACACAAGACCTTGACTGATCCTTTGCTTTGATCACATCCAACTGTGGAGTGTGCGGTAGCGGAGTTGCGTTCGTGTTACGTGGGAAATTGGCTGCGTAGGTAGGCACTCTGAGCTGAGGGTGAAGTATTTTTGTTTGTTTTTCATATGGCTAGCCTTGTACTGAGACCAAAAGTGAAAGAAAAGCGCATTGCTCTTGTGAGTTATGAGAAACAAAACATTGCTGATTATTACGAGTCACCGCTGGGCAGTGCCATCCATTGTTCACTTCTTTGTTCCTATGTTTTGACACTTGATTTTACCAAAAATGATAATGATATTACTTATGCATATTATCTAGGTACTGATTTAGGTTTTTCTGGTTGGTTACTGGTAAACAGATTCCATGCATAAAAATAATGTCCATGAAAATGTACTGAAGAAATCGGTATACACTCCGACTCCCAACTCGGAAAGTAAGTTTCCCACTCTGCTTGTATTGCTTTGTCATTTACAAACTTCAAATAACTTTGGCATTATTGCAGTTTAAGGTGACCATGACAAGACCACTAGGTTACATTTTTACATATTTGTACATTGCTTTCGTATTATATTACCAATCTCCAAGTCCTTTTTGAGTGTTATTTTGCCTCCCAACTGAAAAGTATGCATTTGCAGAGGAAATAAGTGGTCACATCATGTTCAGCACATTCACAAACATTGCATTGGAAAAGGAAGTTCCAAGAAATCAAAAAATAATCTAAACTGCAAATTTACCATAACTTTATGGCATATGATTTGTGATAGTTCCATGTATCATCACAATACTTGATCCACAGTTTTTCCTATGTCACATATGCTTCTTCGCATCTTGCACTTCATTATCCAGCACAGATGTAAGCATGCACCTACCAAGATAGCAATGAATATACCTACCTGCAAAGGTTAACATTTCAAAGCTGATGGGTACTTCAAAATGCTTTTTTACCTGGCAGTCTTAATGTGTTATGGCTTTGGAACGAACTGGCCTTGGAGGTGGCATCGGAAGTCTGAGAAGCACCAGTGGCTTTTTGCTCCTACCAAGAAGTGGGAAGTACAGAAGGTGCAAGCTGACATCATTGCAAGGAAGACTCAACCAGACTGGACTGGACACCTGCACCACTTGTAACCTGGTTGGTAAACCCTAATTGCCTGAGCAAACATGTCCAGAGGGCATAGGGGGCGTGGACGAGGAGGTGGTGCCCGTGGTGCAGCTCAGTCATCCCAGAGTAGTAGTACTAACCCTACTACTAATGATGGGACAACCTATGCAAATGTGGTGACAGGTGGTAATGATTCAGCTAGCACAAAGTGCTCTACTTGTGATGTCGCAGTCGCCCTCGATGCCATAGGATGTGACAGGTGTAGCTGCTGGTTTCACCCTTCAACAATGTGCCTTGGTTTAGCTGAGGCAGTGGTCCAGGCAATTATTGAACATGGAGGTGATGGCATTGCATTTATTTGTACTGACTGCCGTGCTTCCAGTTCTTCAGGAGGGACGGGGGTGAGTCCTGGAGCATTTGGGCAGCTGCACCAGACAGTGAAAACATTGTGCAAGGCTGTTGAGGCACTGACCGCCCAGGTGCAGACATTGATGTCGGGGGGTCTGGCATGGCAACTCAGGCTCGTATATCTGAAACTAGCCCAGAGAAGCTCAGAGTAGAAATCAGAGAGGAGTTGAGAGAGATGGAGGAGCAGAAGAAAAGAAAGGACTCTATAATTATCCGTGGTTCTGGAGCTAGATCCCTGCCGGAAGTTCAACAAAAAGTGAAGGCAGCAG
Organism: Ashinkailepas kermadecensis; assembly: GCA_034440615.1. Lineage (NCBI taxonomy): Eukaryota > Metazoa > Arthropoda > Thecostraca > Neolepadidae > Ashinkailepas > Ashinkailepas kermadecensis. The sequence continues at coordinate 121,633 of JAOTOM010003674.1, read as the reverse complement.
CACAAAGGATCATGAACACTGAGGCTGTCGTGACAGATATTGTCTGCATTAGCCAGGAAAAAGATATTTACAGGGCTAAGATAGCTGATAGTGATAAACGAAAATTGCTTCTGGAAAAGGCTAGAGAAATGGCAAAATATGACGATTTAAAGTCCCTTTACATTCATAGGGATCTAACATACACCCAACGTCAAGAGTTTTACAGACGCAGGCATGGAAACACAGAGGGGCAAAAACCTTTAAACTAACATGTAGGGCTCCCTTGCATGCTATCAGGCAAGTTTTGTGCTTTTCCAGACTTTGCATATCCTTGGTGAACCTAAATTGTATTCAAAAAAAGTTCTGTACACATCTGCCTTTCTCTCAGATTTAAAAATCGACATACTAGCAGTAAATGAAACATGGTTGTTGCCAACAGTTCCTAGCTCATTTGTAGACATAGCAGGTTATGAGATAGTGAGAATTGATACAACTGGTCCCATTCCTAAGCATGGTGTTTGTTTATATGTGAAACATGGAATTAAGTTTTAATCAATCAGGGTCCCCACTCCCAATGTTCATGCTATTTTTCTGAAGGATTTCTGCCTATACATAGTGTGTGTTTACTGCCCTCCCTCAAACTCTGATTGCCAGAACCAGGCACTTGTAACTTTTTTTGGCTGATTTTTTGTGATGGTAAAGAGATAATTATTCCAGGAGATTTTAATTTATCATCAGTGCACTGGCCAGATGGTGTTGCTGACACAGTGGGTATTACTCACACAGATAGATCTTGTGTTGACTGTTTTCATATGCTTGGCCTAACTCAATGGATTAACCAGCCTACCTTTGTAAATTCTGGAAACACGCTGGACCTAATTTTAACATCTGAAATAGACAGGGTTGGACTGGTAGAGATCTTGCCCCCCCCTTTCCCCAATGCCAGCACTGTCCTGTTCTAATTGACTATTATTTCCAGGCAAGTAAACCAGCCATATCTAGCAACATATCACTGAAAAGGTGTTGGCACAGAGGGAACTACTTAGCTATTAAAGAACGTCTGTCCGAATATGACTGGAACCTTGAGTTTCAGTATTTAAACACTAGTGGTATGTACAAAAGGTTCCTAGAAATAATAGCAGCCCTTACAAATTTATATATACCGAGAGTTGTGCCAAAGGCGCATCCTCCATGGCCAACCAGACCTCCTCAAAGTCTATAAAGCAGGAGAAAGGATGCTTGGATAAAGTACAAACAGGACAGAAACCAATTTGGGAGACAGTCTTCACAGGCAGATGCTTCACTGAGATCATTCCAAGATTTAAACAGACAGTATAGAAATTTTAGTATTCATTCCCAGGTCAAGTATGAATTGTCATTAATTCGCAAACCATCTTCCAAGGAATTTCATTCTTACATTCGACACCAAAAAATCGGCAGAACATCCCTGGGGCCATTGAGAGGGAAACCAACTGATCGGCTAACAAGTGACTCTCACCTGGTTGGCTCCCCATATACTCAAGCATCACTCACCCAGAGATGAGTACCATGCCCGATGAGGGGAGCCCGCATCTGCAGGTACGCCAGTCCCCTAGATTAAGGAAAATATTGTTATCAGATAGTCAGGGCAAGACACAGGAACTGGAAAGTGTACCTTAAGCAGAATTTGTATGCTTAGAGTAGCCACTACATTCTGCTAATATTTTGCTGTCAGTCAAGATTTCTGAAAAAGAAAATATAGAGATTAAATACAGAGATTGAATATAAAGATTTAATACAGAGGTTGAATGTAGATATATAGAGATCTCTATATTCTGAATATAGAGAAGTTAAGCTACTCGTCATGTTTGATTAGTATATTATCATGGTTAATCTATTCAATATATTCATGCAACAATGTGCAGAGATTTGAGTGCAATGCAGCTTTAAATGCACCCAGGTCCGTTAAGGTTACAACATCATCAGGCAATGAGTTCCAAGTGGCACAACATCTGAGGCTAAAAAATATCTTCCTACAATCCACTGATGCACGCCTGTGAGCCAATTTCAGTGAGTGTCCACGTGTGTTCACCAATGGTGCCAGCACAAACATGTCAGGGATCTTAATGGCAGAATGACCATGAAAAATCTTCCAACATTTGATAATGTCTGCTCGTATCAATCTACCTTTCACCGAGTACAGACCTAGTTTCCGTAATCTGGCACCATAATCCAGACCTTCCATCCCCTCTATGTTTCGTGTCCACCTTCTCTGTACTGATTCTAGTCGCCTCAAATCACCTACGTAACCTGTATTCCACACACACGATGCAAACTCCAAAAGAGGCCTGACATGAGTAATGTATAGGGTTTTCATAAATTCAGGAGAACGACATAAAGTAGAACTTAGTAGGTTGCTGGCCAGACTTCCAGCTTTCTGTACTATACCAGCAATGTGTTGATGGAAACACAAGTTTTTATCTACTGTGATACCTAGGTCAGTATGCATCTCAACAAAGCTTACCTGAAATCCATCTAGGTAATAATGTGCATAAGGGCCAAGATTTTTCCAGTCATATGACCCACGGTGTGCTTTGAGAACTGCACATTTTTTGGAGTTCATTGCTAGTCCCCATGACTTGGCAGTACTAACCAGTGTATCAATGTCCTTTTGACCCTGTGAAATGCCAGCCAGCAGGTCTGTGACAGATTTGTACTTCAGTTTCATGTATATTTTTAGGTCATCTGCAAAAACCTTGAACTGGGAGTGTATACCATGAGGCACATAATTCACATAAATCAAGAATAACACAGGACCTAGTACAGAGCCCTGAGGTACTCCACTTATAACATTCTTTGGTTTGCTGGAGGAGCCAGAGACAAGCACTATCATTTCCCTCCCACAGATAAAATTTTTGATCCAGGTGAGGATTATCTCTGAAATTCCCAGAGCTCTCAGTTTTGTTAGTAGCAGCACATGATTAACAACATCAAATGCCTTTGAAAAATCAAAGAAAATTACATCCACCATATAGCCCTCATCTAGCCATGTAGAGACAGTCTCATATGTTAGCAGTAGTTGATCCTCTGCAGAACGTCCCCGACGGAAGCCAAATTGTCCTTCGTCCAGCAAATGATGGACCTCCAAATATTCTGTAAGCTTTTCAACAATTACACGTTCCAGAATTTTACATGGTACGGAAGTAAGACTCACCGGGCGATAATTTAGTGGATCATGCCTTGATTAGGAGCCGAACTTTTTAAAAATGGGAATAACTTGTGAAGTTTTCCAACTATCAGGAAGACTTCCAGTAGAAAGAGATGAGTTAAAAATTATGAAAAATGGTTTCACAAGCTCCTCACAGCAAGATACAAATTAACTGAGGGTGGACCCCATCAGAGCCCATGCTGGAGGATCCATCAATCTGACTAAAAATTCTGAGCACCTCAGCTTCAGTAATTTCGATACTCTGCAGCACTGTTTCAGTAGATTGGTGCGGGGCTGGGTTTTCTAGCCTACCCTTACAGTATACCGAGGAAAATGCCCCTGCAAATATATCAGCCATTTCCTGGCAGTCACTTGTTAGCCGATCAGTTGGTTTCCCTCTCAATGGCCCCAGGGATGTTCTGCCGATTTTTTGGTGTCGAATGTAAGAATGAAATTCCTTGGAAGATGGTTTGCGAATTAATGACAATTCATACTTGACCTGGGAATGAATACTAAAATTTATATACTGTCTGTTTAAATCTTGGAATGATAACAGTGGAAGCATCTGCCTGTGAAGACTGTCTCCCAAATTGGTTTCTGTCCTGTTTGTACTTTATCCAAGCATCCTTTCTCCTGCTTAATAGACTTTGAGGAGGTCTGGTTGGCCATGGAGGATGCGCCTTTGCTGCTGGCTGGCATTTCACAGGGTCAAAAGGACATTGATACACTGGTTAGTACTGCCAAGTCATGGGGACTAGCAATGAACTCCAAAAATGTGCAGTTATCAAAGCACACCGTGGGTCATATGACTGGAAAAATCTTGGCCCTTATGCACATTATTACCTAGATGGATTTCAGGTAAGCTTTGTTGAGATGCATACTGACCTAGGTATCATAGTAGATAAAAACTTGCGTTTCCATCAACACATTGCTGGTATAGTACAGAAAGCTGGAAGTCTGGCCAGCAACCTACTAAGTTCTACTTTATGTCGTTCTCCTGAATTTATGAAAACCCTATACATTACTCATGTCAGGCCTCTTTTGGAGTTTGCATTATGTGTGTGGAATACAGGTTACGTAGGTGATTTGAGGCGACTAGAATCAGTACAGAGAAGGTGGACACGAAACATAGAGGGGATGGAAGGTCTGGATTATGGTGCCAGATTACGGAAACTAGGTCTGTACTCGGTGAAAGGTAGATTGATTCGAGCAGACATTATCAAATGTTGGAAGATTTTTCATGGTCATTCTGCCATTAAGATCCCTGACATGTTTGTGCTGGCACCATTGGTGAACACATGTGGACACTCACTGAAATTGGCTCACAGGCATGCATCAGTGGATTGTAGGAAGATATTTTTTAGCCTCAGATGTTGTGCCACTTGGAACTCATTGCCTGATGATGTTGTAACCTTAACGGACCTGGGTGCATTTAAAGCTGCATTGCACTCAAATCTCTGCACATTGTTGCATGAATATATTGAATAGATTAACCATGATAATATACTAATCAAACATGACGAGTAGCTTAACTTCTCTATATTCAGAATATAGAGATCTCTATATGTCTACATTCAATCTCTGTATTAAATCTCTTATATTCAATCTCTGTATTCAATCTCTGTATTTAATCTCTATATTTTCTTTTTCAGAAAGCTTGACTGACAGCAAAATATTAGCAGAATGTAGTGGCTGCTCTAAGCATACAAATTCTGCTTAAGGTACACTTTCCAGTTCCTGTGTCTTGCCCTGACTATCTGATAACAATATTTTCCTTAATCTAGGGGACTGGCGTACCTGCAGATACAGGCTCCCCTCATCGGGCACGGTACTCATCTCTGGGTGAGTGATGCTTGAGTATATGGGGAGCCAACCAGGTGAGAGAACCAGGTGAGAGGTTAACATTTCAAAGCTGATGGGTACTTCAAAATGCTTTTTTACCTGGCAGTCTTAATGTGTTATGCCTACAGTACATTCTCCAACTTCAACATTCCAATTTGAAGACAAAAAAAAGCCAAAACAAGAAAGAATGTTAAAATAAGTACAACATAATCATCAATAATATATCTAGAACACAAAGCTAAGCCGTGAGAACACCACTTTTGCCGCCAACGTATCTTATCAGTCTATTCACTCCTCAGAACTGCCATATCGCTGAACGAAATTTCCTCACACGATATGGATAATGACTGATAAGAATAAACGTGCGGTAAATACAAGTGAAAATATTATAACTTGCTTAACGAACCACCAACTTACAATACAATGGAACAATGATGACTGCCTGCCTCGTAATCGTGTCCGGGATTTATTATCAGGTAGTCTGGTATCATCGCAACTGGCACACGATTTGGTAGCTTTGACGTTGTTCATCTGAATGTGAAGGTATCGCCCTGGTGTGCTTTGAGGGCCTCCGGTGTGTTTTTAAACTCTCAGTGTGTTTACTTAGGCCTGTGATGCATGCTTTAAGGTTCTACCACTTTTCGCGAGAATCGGTGCGCTTTGAAAGGCCCTGTGCACTTTCGGCCTCCCGTTGTGTTCTGAGGGTCCTGCTGTGTTTCGAGGTCCCGACGCACATGTGTGGGCCCCAGCACGATTTTGGGGGCTTCGGTGCGATTTATCGGATTCCGGCACGAATTTTGGGCTCAGATGCGTGGTTCCAGACAGGCATCGCCAGGTTCCTGGGCTCAAGGTGATTTTTGAGACCTGTTCTGAATTTTTTAAAGTTCGAATCCCGGCCTAATTTTTCGAGCCCAGGGCGCCATTTTTTGGTGTCCCGCCGCGATTTTTAGAGCTCCGGTCCGTTTTCGGGGTCGTACACGATTTTTGAAGGCATTTGGTGCTATATGCTTGGGGCTCCAGAGCGATTTTCCTGGCTCTGACAATTATTTTTCGAAATCCCTGTTTATTTTCAATGTCTCCGGCTTGAATTTATTTCGGGTCGCGATTCCATATGTGGGACCACGCTGTGCTAATGCGGTGCTCTCGAGGCCAATTTTTGTGAGCCCCGGGACTCTATGTTGTCTTGATGCAAATTTTCACACCACTGACTGGGATTCTGGGTCCCGAGTGCGATATCTTTGGAGGGGGGGGGGGCAGCGCGAGTTCGCGGTGCGCGTCGTACTTATCTGGGGTCCCATTGCGATTTTGGCGGGCCCCGGTGCAAATTTTTGGGTCCACGCTCGTGTTTTCTTGAGCCCTCTGCATTTATTTTTAGCCTCCTACGCAAGTTCTGGGGGGCCCGAAGCGAATTTGTGGTGACCCCAGCGCGCTTCTTGGGAGCCCACAGCTCTCTCAGGGTAGAGGGATTAATTTACCCCTTTGGTACGCCACTGCGATATCTCAAATATTTGTTTTCAGCATATGGTACCCTTCAAAAATAAAGTGTCAAAGCAAAAGTCGCAGTCTGCTACTTTTTTGTGCTTGATTAAACATTACCTTGATATACTACATAGACATACTACTGAAACAATTCCAGAATGTATTGCAGCCTGTAAACTTTGTAGGAGTGGAACAGTTAGCGCGTCATACCGCGTGTCAGTAGAACCCATAATGTTCTTGCTTGGTTCGTGAGAAAACATTGTTCCATGAATAACACGCACAATTGTGCGTGCTATGCACATTTGTCATATGTATATATATATACATTTATGCAGGTGCATCGATGTGCATTCATAAATTCGTTTTGCGATTGCAATACGAGAAAGCTACAAGTGACACACATTCGTTAGCAACGACCAGGTCTAACACATAATGATGGAGTTTGTAGCCGCCTAACACCTGGTGGTGTAGGTGTAAGCGTCCCTGCATCTGCTCTGCTTGTCGGAGACTGTTCGTGACCTGTAAACTTGGGCGTTGTTCCAGGGTCGTCCAAGTACCAATCGTTATCGATGCTTCGCACGGACGACGTGCCGAATGTCAAGTGGTGAAATACGTCTCCACTCAATAGACGGACCAGATGGCGCGTTGTTTATTTTTGCAGTCCATAGAATCCAAACACACAAAACTTGCGCCGTGCTGATAGTCCAGAAGTCAAACGGTTAAAGCTTGCGCCGTGCTGATAGTCCAGAAATCAAACAGGCAAGGTTTGCGCCATAATGATAGTCGATCTTGCTGGTTAGTGTAGTCTGCCGACGCAGAGGAACGCAATTGTTCGCAAAAGCAGCAAACACACACAACAACACAGTCAGTCTCGTTGTCACGAGAGCGAGTACAGAACCAGCTCGCTCCTGGAGGCGTGCCAAGCTTATATATCTTCGGGTCATCGGGGTCCTATATATATATACACTTTGCGCACGTGGCGCGAGGACACGAGAGGGCATCCGGCATGGTGTGGAGGTCGAAGCTATTTGTGATGCGTAGCACAAACCCTGGGATTTTTCGGTTTGGAAAAATGAATAGAGCGAGGGTCACATTGGAAGGATGTCGACGATTGGGATGTGTGGCACACTGTAAATTAAGATGGTTTTTGCGTGGTAGCGAGCTGAGACTGGCTCCGATAAGACCTTATGCAGAAGGGTGCTGGTGTGGTAAGCTGGTTTGATGAAATAGATCAAACGAAATCGAGTGCAATGCGAAGGGTGATTATAACATAGGGTGATAAGACTTGACAGTGTTTTCGTGGTGGCGAGCTGAGGCTGACTCACAGTGTTGCAATAGGGTGGATGCGCGTCGGTCGAGGTCGCGTCGGCCAAGGTTCGACGAGCAAGCCGGCCGTCAAAAATAATAAACAGTTCCGTGAAGCGAACGTCGAGAATGGTCGGTGGGGAACAGCGTGGCATATCGGAGCACGGTATGGAATACGATACGGCATGGCTAGCAGTTGCAAGTTCGAAATCTAAGATTCTTTCGTTGCCTAGTCCGTAGGTCACTTTAACATGATTAAATGCTAGTCATGCGGGAGTGGATACAGTGGGCGCTGGGGAATATGACTCCGTGGAAAGGTTATGCCCATTCGGCATGGAAAGGCTGAACGAATTTGTGTCCGCCAAATGGCGCCCTTTTCTGAGGTTATAGAAGGTGCCCATTCAGTATGTTCGAGTGCACCTCCCCCTCCGCACGGCGATATTTTTTCCGAGGGTGTCCCTCTGAGAAAATGCACTCAACGAATTTTTCGGCCGCTCAACGAATTTTTCGGCCGAAGAGGAGCAAAAATATGCGTCTATGAAAGCTCCTGGAGTAGACCCTGCTAGTGCTTACCATGATATGTTGAACTAACGAAACGTAATTCTGGCACATTATTTGGTAGGGGGGGGGGGGCACTAGCTGATGCTCACAATGCCCCGGTCTGACAACAGGCTTGTGCAATACCCACCTGATCAATATGTTAATCTCATCCTATGTTGGGTGGCGCTGTCCCCTCTGTGCCCTTCTCCAGTTCCCGCGACCTTCCTCGTCTCCACATTCCAATCCGACATCCCTTAAAAAGCTCTCTGCCCAGCCCATGCTGGATGTCTTCTCATTCCCATCCAACATCCTTACAAAGCTCTGTCCAGGCTATGCTGGACGTCAATTCCAATTTTAGATGTTATCACTCTTGGAGGTATAAGGTTTGGAGGTTGTGATTATTGGAAGTAAATATACCTGTGATGTTACGTAAACACGACACGAATCAGCTGACAATCATCACACCCTTTACCCTTTCTAGGTCGTGCCCGGTCGTGTCCTTTCCTTCCTCCCTAACTTCAGAAAATTTTCCAGAGTTGAATGGTGGTGGTATTTGCATGTGTATTAAGACTAAATTGCTGTTTGCTATATTTGTTATTTGCTAGCACTCGTTAGCAGTTAGGATGTGGCGATGCAACAACGTACAAGAGCGAGTTGTGAGTGTGTGATGGCCCCACCAATTAATACTTGAAGAGTACCGCCTGTTGATGTGCAGTGTGGCACATTGAATGTACCTACCTATTTAAAAGTAATATGAACACATTTTTTTGGTTGGAGTTTTTGAGTTATAATTAGTGGTGGATGGGTTGAAATTTATGCCATTAGGTGTACACAGTGATAAATTATTTGTGAAATATGGTGGAATATACCACTTACTGAATACTGAGTTGACATCCTTCTCAAAGAAATATCAACATCAAGCTCCTTGGCATGTGCTTGGGAAATCTTCATGCCTCGTTTATAACAGCACCCTGTTTATTAGTATCATGCTTATGCTCATGATAACGGATCCAGGATCATGATAACAAATATCCTGCAGTGCAATTCCAGGTAAAGGGATTACCTATGATGTGCTATGTTATGCAATACCAGTTTGTGGCATAGGCATTTGTATTGTTATCATTGATATCAATTAAACAAATATGGGTGCTATATGATGAACATGGTTGATGCATCCTAAAGCCCAAATAACTAATTAAGTATAAAAAATTGGGTACCTCTCATGCACAGAAAATAGTTATATGTATGCAATTGTCTCAAAACTGAATTTTAAGGACCTGTGTATTTTAGGCAGCATTATTGCTATGCAATCTTGACATCCTGCCATACTTGTTTTGACATCTCATCCCTAATGAGAAATCGTTATTTGAACACTGGGTGTACATGGTGCAGGCCCCTTTAAGCAAGCATAGATGTATCACTTATATTTAATCTGACCATGTCCTTGAAATTGTAAAGATATTTCCAAAAATTACTATATTTTATAGAGATTGAACTGTCATGCACAGCACTTCATGAAGGATGAAGTGCAGTACATGACAGCTCAATCTCTATAGAATATGATATTTTTGTAAATACCTGTACAATTTCAAGGAGACTGTCAGATTAATGTAACAGTGATACATCATTATGATCCTTGCAGCTGCACTGAGACACATAAAAAGCATAGATGCAGTTTGAAAATGAGGTATTATTGTAGTTTAAGGTAACCACAAGATGAGTTTTATACATTTCACCTCCATGAAACAGACACAGGGGTTAGGTTTGGTTAGGTTTCGCTTTTGTTGTAGGCAATAACGTTTATATAAAAATTGGGGATTTTTTCTTCAAAAACAGTTCATGCTAGGGTAGATAGATATTAGTAGGTGAGTGAGATGTTGATGTTTAGTTCCTTTGGAATTTAGGGTGTAGTGTTGGTTGGGGTGTTGAGTATATTTTCATCCAGGCTTATAGTATCTTCCCTTTCCAGGCTTAACCAAGATGGTCTCTGTGTCTGTTATTAAGTCAACACTTCATGACTTATGTCTAACAAGCTGAAGATTTGGTTTACCCTGCCAACTTCAATTTAACTCCTGCACACATCTTAAGAAGCACCATTATTTGCTGTTTGAAATTTATGGTGTGAAAAATCAGTCAAGTATTGAGTACATTCTATCAAGAATTATACTATTTTGATCTTTATGCTTAAAGAAGGTACCAGGGCTAGAGCTTTAAGGCAAGTGGTCCAGGATAGCCTTGCATGCTCCAGGAATATGAGGATCAACATAGCCCATGTTGGTCACTTACTAGCATGTGAAGTCAAAGGGGTAATTTATCTGCAATGCATGTATTTGTGTTCTTTTTACCAAAGGCTTTATAGCAAGTTGAACAGCCATGCTTGCCTATGAATGGTATGGATATGTGGATTGCCATGGTTGCCAATCTCCTAGAGAGTTTGGAGGAGAGGTGCTACCACAATTATGCCAAGACAGCAGGACTTCAGTGGGAAAGGAGGACATTGTACTTGAATTAATTTTTGTTGTAGTGTGGAAGAGGACAGGTGAAGACCTCAAACACCTGATGATGTCAAATCAATTTGAATGTATGACAGGAAAAAGTGCAGGCAAAGTATGATAGTAACAAATGTAGACAGCATCACCTGGCAAGGTTGTGCTGGCACAGAGTCTAATAATTGAGTATGGTGAAAACATAGGAGTTACTATCATTGTATGTTGTGAAGTTTCATGGAAATCAAATCAGGAAATTAAAGCTCCATCGACATGAGGTCCAAACAAGTTCATGATTGTACCCTTCATTAGTACCACAAATGGTACACTTCACAACACCCTTATGTTGGCACTACATATATACGTAAAAGTTGTGGTGCTCCCAGCTAAGAAAGTGTAACAACATAAAGAAGCAAGTCAAGCTTCCAGGTTAGTTGCAGTATTTAGCATAAGGGAATTCAAGAGTAGTCAAATTCAAAGTCAGTATAACATTCTTCTCAAAACCATGCAGCACCAAAAGCACATTATTTTCATGTTAATTGTATGCTAGTATGTTATGTCCACCACCACTTGTCTGTTGAGAATGTTTTCTGATATTGCCCACAAATGGCTGAGCTCATAACATAGATAATGCCACATAGCTGACCTGGGTGGTAAGGTGATTTAATAGCCATAAAGAACAACAAAGCAGATAAAGGAATAATCGCATCGAAAAATATAGAAGAACATTATTGCTGCTAAAGGCAATACCAGTACACTGATTGTTACAGACAAAACTGACTTATGTGAGATAACTAAGTATGTGAGATATAATTTGAGAATTTTAAGTGATGGGAGGTTAGTTTGAAGTTGAACCCTGTCCATACATTTTTTCCTGATGTGCTACCTGTAATTGATTTGAAAATAACATCATTCTGTGTTAGGTGTCAACATATGAGCATGGAAATTTGTGTGGCAGGACAGTAACAATATCAGCAATGGCTTCCTGTGTTGTTTCAAGTGCTACAATGTACATTAACACAGTCAATTTACCATATGTCTCCATCAGACTGCCTAAAAGTGGCTGCGTGGCTGGTGCATGGTGATACAAGTATGTACTTTTCACCATTTCGGGAAAATTCAGGCAAAACGTTTGGATACATACTTGAAGACAAAGGTCTGTAGAACACTACTTATCAAATCAGCTTGGAATTCGGTGGCATTCGCTAGTCCTCTGTTAAATTCGTAATCACAACATTTATTCAGCGAAGATAATTTATTCGCCAAAGGGACAGCTTATAAATAGGTTTCATAAACCGTTTTTGGAGTTACATGTACTTGATCACGGCCACCAATCTGTAATCAGTATAACCGCAGCTGTCATATGTTACCAACATCTTTTCATTTTGCCCGATTTTGTTCTATTTCTACAGCCAAATGAAAATTGTTCCTTGGTCCCGTAAGGCTGCATATTCATTGCGGAACAAAAGTTCATGTTTGCGCTCGAATAGGAAACAAAATAACGCATGTAACAGCAAAACATGCGCATATTTCGAGTTCCATAGATAGTTCTTATACAATGCTACTAATTTCATTGGCGATTTCCAAAATTAACATTTTTTAGTTTTGCGATGCTAAATTTGTTGTTTCTCCACTGTGAAGTGCGATAAATAATTTTGTATTGCCCGAAATGCCAACTACATAACCAGCCCTGTTTGCTCGTTGCGCCCTAAAGCCCAAATAGCAAACAAACAAACAGTCTTGTTTAATTTCCATGCGCATAGCTATGGGCAATGCCGTCCCGATGTCCCCAGCAACGCTGTGCTTCCTTTTACAGATCTCAACGATTCAGGAGCCTGCGAACATTCCATATTATGTTAAAAAGTGTAATAGTATAGGCGTGATTCAATCCAACTTCACATGCTCACGTGCAAGCATACAAATTTGCCCAGATAAAACTTGGACTGCGATCTGTGAGGAGGAAGGCAATCGACCGCTACAGCTACGGTGATGAAGTTTGTCCGGACGTTGGTTTGCCTGTGCCTGCTGTGGCAGCTGTCCGCCGCCGAGTCGGCCAACAGTACTCTGCAGCTGCTGCAGGTGCTGTACCGACACGGCGCGCGTACACCCATCGATCTGTACCCGCACGACCCCAACGCTGTGCACTTCTGGTCCGGTCTCGGCCAGCTCACCAACGAGGGCAAGAACAATCAGTACGAACTGGGGCAATTCCTGCGGCTCAGGTATAGCCAGTTCCTGCACAAACGCTACCACATGAACTACACGCTGGTAGAGTCGTCGGACGTGGACCGCACGCTGATGTCGGCCCAGGTGAACCTGGCCGGTCTGTACCCGCCGACAGAAACACAGCGATGGAACCCCGGCCTACTCTGGCAGCCCATCCCCGTGCACACTCGGCCGGCTGACGTTGACTATAAACTACGCTTCATCGACTCGTGCGCGCGCTACAGGCAGGCATTCGCGGCGCTGGCGACGGCGCCGGTCATGCGCAGGCTGGACGCCGAGTACGCGGAGCTGTACAGCTACCTGAGTCTGCACAGCGGCCAGCAGGCGATCAGCTTCGAGCAGGCCGGTTCGCTGTACGACACGCTCTGGATCGAGGACTCCCACGGCCTGCCGATCCCCGAGTGGGCGCGCGCGCGTTTGCCTGCCTACAACCGCACCGTCTACCCCGACCTGCTGCACCACATCAACGACGTCAGCTCCCAGCTGAGGTCGCACACGGCCGAACTGCGCAGACTCGGCGGAGGCATCCTGCTCGCAGACATGTTCGCGCACATGCAGCAGAAGGTGACGGCCACGCTGCAGCCTGCCGGCCGTCAGCTGTTCATGTACTCGGGGCACGACTTCAACGTGGCGGCGCTGCTGTCGGCGCTGGGCGTCTATGACGGCGTGACGCCGCCGCTGGCCAGCTGCGTGCTGGTCGAGCTGCACCGTCGCCCGACGGGCGCCTTCTTCGTGCAGCTGTTCTACCGCAACGACACGTCCGGGCCGGCGCACCAGCTGCGGCTGCCCAACTGCAAGCTGCAGTGTCCGTGGGAGGCGTTTCGGGACCTGACGGCATCCGTTCGGCCGACCGACGTGACGGTCGAGTGTGCCAAGGGGCCGCAGGGCCGGGCCGCGTCCACGGTGGTCGGCGAGGCGGCCGTCATCGGGCTGCTGCTGCTCATGTTCCTGGTAGCCGGCGTGTGCTACTGTCGCAGCCGCCGGCGTGGGCGCGACTTCCGCTACTCGCCGCTGGATAGGGAGTAGGCGAAGGTGGCCGTTTCTGGGAGCTCAGCAACGACGACCAGCAGCCGCCATAGCAACGGCCACCATCCAGAGCTACCGGCTACCAGAGTGAAAACTACCTCCCTGCAACTGCAAAATGGAGGAACAGTATTAGCTCTTACTGTTGAACGACCCAACAGGTGTTTTATATACATGCCAGTTGAGCCACAGTTGGCCTACGTAGAGCTTGTAATAGCCTCTGAGTGTATTGTATAGTATATCAGTATATCTAGTATATTCTTTATACTGTACAGTATACTGGCGGAGTACAGTATTGACGTTTTATTCAAGAACACGTTCACAATATCGACGCTTGTGTTCTCTTGGTCACAGGAACGTTTTTAACCGACATATCGATATCTAATTTAGTGCAATATGTAGCACATTCATTCCAGGTGTTCGCGATTGCTTAACTTCATTACACAATGAAGATAACCATCAAGAATTTCACTATTTTCTCCAACAGATCCTATCATATGCTATTTCATATACTTGTGTAATAATTCCATACATGTGAGAGGATTGCAGTGGTCACGCTAGGTATAGTAAGAGTGGGCTGTGTCTGTACCAGTTTGATGCCTGTACGTAGGGTTTGTACACTGAACATACCGAGTGATGATGTGTATCGTATCTGTGCGCACGGCGCGTGGAAGGTAACTGACATCGAGGTGGCTAGCTTTACAGCGTGCTTGTGACTACGTTGACACGGGCGGCGACGGTCTCGGGAACGGTCCACGGTATTCGGACTGTGCTGTGCTGTGATAACATACATCCATTCCATGGCTAACGTGGCTAACTTCTATAGTTTGCGGGCTCTGAAAAGTGGGCGATGGCTGGTTACTCCAGCGGTTTCAGGATTTTCCGTCCTTGGGTTAAGTTTATGCAGGCGGTTTCGGCTGAAGCCGAGTGACAAATCGTGATGTAAAGTGAGAAAACCGAATACAAGGGTATTTTAACTCACGTATTTTACTGCGGACCGAGGATAAATGAAGATGGACTGCATGGAAGCATATATTTGGCTGGAATGGTCAGCGACCATGGGTGTCGCTGCATACGCCATGAGAGGCCGATGGCCTCCCAAGCATTGATCCCTTCACCAATCAAGCCGAAGCTTAACCATTGGGTATACGGGCGCACACTGGTATAAATGGTCTACGAAGCATCTTTCGCCATCAAAAATGTCATATATATATGTGTGTGTGTGTGTGCGTATGTGTGTATTACCAAAAATACTACAAGCCGATCCAGCAAATCAACAGGCTTCACAGACTATCTGGTGTCAAAATCTCCGAATATCAGCAAGTGTGAGAAATTTCCACATTTTAATTTATTTTATTTTATTTTTATTTTTGTTCAACCGGTGTCACCCCGATCAAAGGCGAAGCGACTGGCACAGCTGGAGTGGCCGGCATCGCAGCTGTCGCTGGGCTGTCCGGACGGTGGTCACCACTAGGACGGCGGCGGCCGTTGGGGCGGGCGTGGCCACAGGGGCGGCCGCCGCCGATGAGATGGTGGTGGCTGACGATCCCAGTCCTCGACAGCATTTATGGCTCTCATGGGTATCTTATCTCTGAGGCTGGCCCTCAGTATTCCTCGCACCCATCGCCGGTTCTCAAGGACTCTTAGCTCTCGGTGGGCCCCGATCCCTCAGATGCCCATCCCAAAGCTCAGGAGCATCCCTGTCCAGTTCTCTATGGCTCTCAGGGACCTAATCATCCGCCAGGAGCCCTCTCCATCTAGCATGGACGATTCCCAGTCCTCGACAATCTCGTCTAGCCTTCAGGGGATCCTGCGGCTCCGAGACAGACCACACAATTCCTAGCAAACATCGCCAGCGTTCGGAACTCCCCTTAGCGTTCAGATGGCTCTGTTCATCCTTCAGTGCTCCTTCCAAGCCTCAGGAGCATCAGTTTGGTCCGCTCTAACTCTCAGGGGCCATTTCCAGTCATCGACAGCCTTTCGGGCTATCAATGACGGTCTAGCTCTGAAATTGGCTCTCAGCACTCTTCACAGCCATTGCTAACCCTTAGGAACTCTCCTTAGATCCCGGCTGGCCTTGTTCTTTTCATAGGGATTCCTTCCAAACCTCTTGGACATCCCAGTTCAGACCTCCGGCGTTCAGTGACCATTTTATATCGCCAGGTGCCCTCTCCAGCTGTTAGGGCCTTTCCCAGTCCTTGACAATCTTTTTAGCTTCAAAGGCTTTCTAGCTCTGACGCGAGTCCTGTGTTCCTCACAGGCCGGACGGAGAGTGTCTTGAGCCGTGAAAGAGGGTCCCTGAGCCGACGGAGGGGGCCCGTGATGGATGTTCAGGGCCGCTGGGTCGGCTTTGGCTCACGCTGATTGAGATGCGCTTAGAGCTGACAGCGAGCCTCAGTCTGATAAAGAGGCCCCCGAGCTACAGAGACGCTCCGGGCCGAAGCGGAGGGGCCCCGGTGCTATGTAAAGAGCCTCTAAGCCCATGGAGGCCTCTAAGCCCAGACTGTTAAAAGCAGTGGCGTTTCCAAGTGGTCAGGGACACCCGCCCCTTGGTGAGTCCGATGTCGCCCCGGGCGACGGAAAATATAACCGAGGGCGCCATCGGTTATATTTTTGCCATGAGGGACAAAAATATAACCGAGGAAATTTCAAACGCATCTTACAGCTTGTGTAGAAAAACCCTAGATACTTGAAGATGTTCACTATCAGGGCGTACAAGGGCCGTGAAGACAAAAGAGAGCCCACCGGAGAGCTGAAATGCCCATGCAAGCTGGAAGGAGCAGCCTCGGCTGGAATGGGCCCCTGACAGCTGAAGAATAAGCAGGGCGCCCGAGGGCTAGAGACGGCTGGAAAGTTTTTGGGGTTTGAAATGACCCCTGGAAGATGAACGGGACACACATGAGCCGAAGAGCACTAGTCAGAGCCCATCTCAGAGCTGAAATGCCTCCGAGGTAAGAGCTAGACAGGGCTACTGAGGACTGTGATGACCCCTAAAAGCATGACAGAACCCCGAGGAATGAAGAGGATCTTTGGGAGTCAGAGGACTGGACTGGGATTCTCCTAAGGTTGAGAGCGGCCTCTAATGGAGGAACAAGGTCCTCTGGGAGATTACAAAATGTTCCTGTTCACTAGCGATTGTTGAGGAATATTGAGGTTCAGCCTCAGAGCTAGGATATTCTTGAAACCTTAAGAGCTGTCAATAACTGGGCACCTACCCTAGCACATGAAACCCATAGCAGATTGAGAGGGCACTCTAACAGAGACCCTCAATAGCTAAGGGGAGTTCCTAAGGATAACGATCTTTCAAAAGTTTGAGCCTCTATCACGCAAGAGGCTTGTGCGGCTTCGACCCCCCCCCCCCCCCAGTCGGCTCGGGGCCCTTCATATCGGTTCTGGGCCCTCTCCGACGGCCCCGGTTCCTTCCGAAACCCGAAACTAAGGGTTCTCTTCGTCGGCGCAGGGGCCCTCCTTAGCGATCCAGAGCCTCCTCTGTCATGCCGGGAGCCTCCTTTGAACAGCGTGTCGCCCGTCCATCAGGCCAGCACTACGCGGCCTCTGATTGACTTGGAGTCCTCTGCATTGGCTCGGCACCCCTTCCGTCAGCCCGAGGCCCCTTTCGTCGGCCCAGGGCCCTTCTTCGCATTGGCCCAGGGCACTCGCGGGCCCCCTGCATCGACGCCTTGGGGGAAGCCCTTGCGGTTCCCCAAGATGGTCGCCAGGAGGACCCATTCCGACCCTCCAGGAGGTGGGGGGCAACTGCCCCCTGGCTCCCCCTTGGCTACGCCGCTGGGTTAGGGGCCCCTTCTTCGGCTTGGGCTCCGCCGACAGCTCAAGGGTCCTTCATTTTTCCTCGGAGCCTTCTCTGTCAACTCAGGCCCCTTTCAACTATCCGGGCCCCTCCGTCTATCCATAAGCCCTTGATCACGTTAGCCCAGCGAAGGGCCTTCAGCATCTTCCTGAGTGCGCTCTCAGCTAACTTGGGGCCCTCTCCATCGGCCAACCCTAGTGAAAAAATCCCATGGGATTGACCCATCAAATTGCATGGGATTGTCCTTGTCAGGATATGAAACATTCCCCATGACACAATCGTGTGGGAATCCCATGCGGTTCCCTATGGGAATCCACCACGGGATTCCTACACAGTCTCCAAGGGATTTTATAATATTCCCAGTGTGAATTCTCCAAGGATTCCCACTGAGAAATCCCAGTGGGGAAGCCCAGACCCTGATGGGATTTATGAACCAGCATAAACTGGTCTTCCCAGAGCATGTTCATGCAAACAGGATGAAACGATGTACGACACGCATATTTTGAACGACAAACAAACGATATTTGACGTATATTTATCAGGCGTTCTTGCAAGCTCAGCCAACATATTGAATCTCAGCCACTCCCGGTGCTCATATACTTTTCAGTTCGCAAGCTAAATAATAGCAAAAAGCAGGGCTTCAAGTGGGGTCAGGTATAAGGAAGAATAAAGCTATCAAAGTTAACCTAGTCCAAGCTCTTGCTTTTAAAAAAAACCATTAAAATGAAAAGGGTATTATTGCTGCTTAAGATATCTACAAGATAAGTTTTGCACATATTTTACCTACATGAGGCAAACAAAGGGTTAGGTTTGGTTAGATTAGGTTGGGTTAAACTTTTTCCTTTAGACCAGACATATAATTTCAGGAAAAAAATGTACAAACACGTCTCTGAACACGATGAAGATGATGGAACCATTCGGTCTTGTGGAAGTTTGTCAAAATTGTGATATTCTTCGATTTGTATTCCTTTTTTTTAAATGAAGTTTTTTTTTCTATTAAAACGAACATTCAATGAACTTGCATGTTTGCATATTGCAAAGAAAAAAAGAAAATTTGTGATATTTTTAATTTATAAAAACTCGTTTATCTTCAAAAGCAGTTTGTGGTAGGTTAGGTTAGGTTAAGATAGGCTTTTACTTAATTTGGAAAATTTTAAGACAACAAATTGTTTGAAATTTGTCAGTTATTTTTTTGTTTTTTTTTAAATAAATATTTTTGCTTCTCTAAAGGGGAGCTTAAGCTTGGATAAGCTAGGCTGTCACATTTTTATTTTTGAAACAACTTTTTATGCTGTTACCTAATTCAAAGCCCCTTTTCTAGTGTTATTTTACTCACAAACTAAAAAGTAAGCATTGCACAGACAATGAGAAGTCCCATCATCTTAGTCGTATTCATAAACATTGCATTAGAAGGATAACTTCCAAGAATTCAGAAAACACCTTAAAGCACAACCTTACCAGCAAAACATGTGACTCATTCATCCTGTGAACAACCTAAATGATAATAGTATTGTTGTTAAAACCACCTACCAAAAACATACAATGCTACACCCCCGTATGTAGGCATATTATTCCAGCTTAAATTAACAAAGATGAGTTTACACAGTTTACCTCCATGAAGCATACAAAGGGATTAGGTTTTGTTAGGTTAGATCAGGCTCTTTTCTAAGCTAGGAAACAAATATCAAACAATGCTGTTTTTCTGATATTTTTAACACAAAAATTAGAATTTGTTTTTGTCAAAAGCAGTTTGGGGTAATTTAGGTTAGTTTAAGTCGGGCTTTAAATTTTTTTCTTCAAAAATAGCTAGGTTAGGTTCAGTTAGCTTAGTTTAGGGGTTTTTAATTTTGAAAACAAAATGTTCGGACATTTTCCATTAAAAAAACGTTTTCTTGCATGGAAGGTTAGGGTAGGTTAGGATATGTTGTATTTTTCCTGATTTTGAACATTACTCTTCATGCTATATTACCCAACTCCAAGCCCCTTCATGAATCATGGGTGTTATTTTGCCTCCCAACTGAAAAGTATGCATTTGCAGAGGAAATGAGTTGTTCACCAATCTTGTTAAGCAAATTCATGAACATTGCATTATAAAAATGCATTCCAGGAAATCGAAAATTAGTTTGAGCTACAAATTTACCTAGGTGCCTATCTACCTATCACAATCATGACCAGCTCTCCAAATCACCAGTTCCAGTGTGCAGTAGCATTTCATTTAGACATCAACTACCAAACCAGATGATTGCAGCACTATTAATAATCCTACAATACGTCGCTATAAGCCTGTTCAGGCTGTTTCAGAACCACGCATTTTACCTGACATATTGAGCGTCTGCATGACTGATTAGCTCTTAATTAATTATTTGTTGGTCTTGGTGCAGGTCGCTATACCGCACTTGAAATCTCTTAGACCAGTCTCTGGGCATGTTAGGTATGGGTGCCCAAAAAGGGGGAAGCCTCGTGGATGCCTGAGGGATCGGGCACCTAAACGTCGTGACGGGGTTCCGGTACGCTATACGGAACTACCCCAATTCTACGATAGGACTGTTCTGGTTTTTCCATGGCATTCTGTATATTGCAATGGGATTTGGTTTGGATCGTGGGACAATCCAGGTTTTCCTCCATGGGACATATGGGATCCCATATGTCCCATGGAGAATAAATGCCAATCCCATGGGATTTTTCACTAGGGAAGGACCCTTTCCGTCAGCCCGGAGCCCTTTTCGTCGGTCCAGGGGCCCTGCAGTCGGCCCAGGAGGTCCGTAAGGGCACCCTATACCGATGCCTTGAGGGGCCCCTCAAGGTGGCCGCCCGAAGGATCAGCTCCGGTCCTTCAGAGCGGGGGGGGCAATCCCTTGGCGACGCCACTTATCTACCTACCATTTATTTAAAATCAAGTCACATTGAAGCTTTTGTTCAAGTGCCGAGTCATCTGCTCAGCTGCTGCACACACACCCAGGAGCGATGCTACTGATCTGGGAAAATCCGAAAGGAGGGGTGAATCCGGATCTTCCCATAGTGGGCCAGTTTATTGAGAGGCAGGGGCGGATACATAAGGGCACCGGAGTATAAGCTCCAATGCAAAGGTGGTGCCCCCCGGCTGGGAAGGGCGTAAAGACATCCCTCAGTGATTCAGTGATAATAGGAAAAGGCTTAGTGTGCTGGGGTGCACACTCCACCCCACCCGCTCAACGACATTTTTGTATCGCCTAAAGCTCGGTTCACACACATGGACGTGGTTCACACTTGGTAATTCGGAGCGTCAATCATTCGTAAAACGAACGGATATCGAACGTAAAACAGAAGATAGACGTCGTGAAACGAGCGGAAATACACCGGTAATAACACACGCTGTTTCCCTGAATGAAAACGTTCATTTTACGCTTCCCTGCGAATCAATTATGACGCCAATGAGACCATTCTGACGCGTCTGCCGCCGATTCAAGTTGTGTGGAAATCCTAAACACTTGTACCAATGCAAGCTGAGATATATCGCGCGTTATATTCTCACATTTTCTTTTTAAGTTATCGACAACTGATTTTCCTCTCAGAGAACCATGAAAGATGAAGATTTCCTCATGCTTTTGCTCATGGGATCTAGCCCTGACCCACCGTTGCGCCGTGTTTGGGTGAGAGAGTCCCTGCAATTGAGACCTGTGCAGGGGGAGCATGCAACATTCATGCGAGTCAAGAGATGACCCCGATAATTTTCATGCCAACTACTGCATGAGTCCTGCGAGGTTTGATGAACTTCTGGACATAGTTGGACCAAAAATTAGAAGAGAAGAAACGCATCTGAGGGAACCTGTTCCAGAGGAGGCTCGCCTCGCCATGACCATTAAGTAAGCAGATGGTGATGCTGAGTGCATCATATATGTATATATATATATATATATATATATATGTATGCATGTATATATATATATATATATATATATATATGTGTGTGTGTGTGATTGACCAATTTAATACATCTGTTTTTAATCTGACGAATTCATGGCTTCCACCAGTTGGCTTAAACTAATTTAAATCACCTGGTGGCTTAATCATGCTGCAGTTATTGTTACTGCTAGTTTTAAAATGGGTTAAAATTTCACTGGCCTTGGCTTCTGCCGAATAATTACATGAAGCATCATTCTTACATTTGGGATTAAAAATACAGCAATATCAATGAAATAGTCAAATTGATCAATCACCACACCCAGTTGCATGGATAAATGCACATATAAAATAACCTGTTATAATTTCACTTCACTTGGCTTCTGCTGAATAATTTCAAGATGCATCATTCCTACATTTGGGATTGAAAATACCGCAATATCAATGCAATAATCAACTTGATCAATCACCACACACAGTGGCATGTATAATTGCATGGACAAAACATATTCCTCTGTCATATTTTCACTGAACTTGGCTTCTCCTGAATAACTCCAAGAAGCATCACTCTTACATTTGGGATTGAAAATACAATATCAAAGTAATAGTCAAAATTGATCAATCAGTGCACACAGTGGCACAATGAACGAACTGTATTTCATATGAACCACACATGTGCGTGGCTAATGATACTGCCGACGGTACTGGTTGAGGAGGCGCGTGACGTCCTCCTCAAAGTCAAGTTGGGCGGCCACAGGCAAGTCTCGCACAGCGCACGCGACATAGTTAAAGAATGCTCCTTGCCTATCATTATCCTTCTCCTTCTGTTGTTTCCAGAAGGACAACAAGTCCTGCTGCCAAACTTCTGTGGCAGGCCTCTTTCCTGGTCGACGGGCCGCACCCGGCGAGGATGAAGGCGTCCTACTTCTCCTGGCACCACCACCGCTGCTACCGGCCACGGATGCGCCGGCATCGCCGTTGCTGCCGCATCCGGCCGCGAACGCGCCGCTGCTGCCGCCACTGCTGGTGAACGCGCCACCGCTGCCGGAAGCGAACACACCGCCACCACGCCTGCCGGTCACGGACGCGTCGCCACCTCTGCCGGCCTCGCACGCGCCGCCACCTCTACCGGCCTCGCCAGCGCCACCACCACCACCTCTACCGGCCTCGAACGCGCCACTGCTGCTGCTTGCCACGTCGCTGCTGCCGCCGGCCGAGCCGCCGTTGCCGCCGTCGCTGCTGCCGCCGGCCGCTCCGCCGTCGCCACTGTCGCCACTGCTGCCACCGCTGGCCGCTCCGCCGCCGCCGCCGTCGCCGCTGCCGCCACCGCTGGCCGCTCCGCCGCCGTCGCCGTCGCCACTGCCGCCGCTGGCCGCGCCGCCGTCGGCGCTACTGCCGCTGCCAATGCCGCTGGCCGCGTTGCCGTCGCCGCCGGCAGCCACATGATGGTCAGTGTTGACGGCAGTCGCCACGCCCACATTCATCCAGAGACCACCTTCTTGCAGGAACAGCGTCTGGGAGAAATCAGTCCCACTGCAGTCTACGTAGCTGGTGGCCTGCCGACAATAACAGGGGATGCCTTAAAATCATGTTGAAATGTGTTGCTGGTTACACCTACTCACAATACAGCAGGATCAACACAATTCCAGACATTGGTGACGATTTCTACAAATGAATATTGGGGCGAGGGGTTGGGAGGGGAACTATATTGAGGAAATGGGTGGGCTAAAAACCTGGAGGACCAACACATAGGGTTCAACGATAAAATGCCAAATTATTTAAGTGGCCGAGCCAATATTCTGGGAGCCATGGCCTTCACAAAAGTACATGAAGCGGCAACCATGCTTGCAGGCAAGAAGTACAAGCATCATCTGGTAACATGTCCACGTGATTTGGTTAGTTGTAATTCTTCCCATGTCTCTGGACATCACATTCTTAATCTTTGACGACTGGTGAGGAAGCAAATGACAATGAGGAAACGCACGCGAAGTATTTTGCATAGTTCTGACAGTGCAGCACAAACCTGGATGTTTTCCATCTGCCGGCGTCCTTCATTAAACTCAGTGGCAGCCATAGAGGAGGCCCCATCGGCTGACGTCGTGCGGATGCTGTCACCTCTCCTAGAAAAACATGGAAGAATTGAGTTAACTTTGCTCTCCAACAAAAACTTCTGCGTCGACAGGTTGGTTGCGTTGGTCTTGACCAATTCCAATTACAGTGAATGATGGCACTTGAATTCGTTCGGACATAGTCCTCTTTCATCTGACACAGATCAGCGGCCTGATATGACCTACACTAACATTGGAATAGAGCACTAAAAATGTTCAGCAAAAGGTACCTAAAGTGGCGTGCATCTGCGATCATTCGTTCTTCTGCGGCCCTCGAAAAACGGTTATCGAGAGCTTCCTCCGGACGGGTGCGAGTACACCACCAAACCACATTTTTAACAAATTCGAAATAGAAACAATCATATGATCGACGGAGAAACGTAGGGTGTCTCCAGTGAAATGAAATCCAGCAACGGCATATGCATGGAATTTTTTGGAAGCATTTGGGGAAGCAAACAACATAGCAAACATACTTGCGTTGGAGGGAGACGTTGTCTCGCAGAAAAGAGTCGATAAGGCCATACAGGCACCAGCGCTCATTCCGCCCGTCCACCTCGTTGCGACCCGAACCACTGGGAGGCGGCTTTGTGATTTCCTTCCTGATTTTTCGGTACTTATCCTTTAGTTGTGCCATGCGCTTACAGACTTCATCACCTGAGAAGTGACACAGAAATGAGACATATTCTGCCATCAATTCCAACCCACATTCTGCAACAGCCACTGTCCCAACATTGACATATTTGGGTGGGGAGTAACACCCACACCCATAGGCGCACCGGAGGGGGGGGGGGCCCAGGTGGCCCGGCCCCCCCCCCCCATGAGACCAAAGTGCCCTTTTGGCCAAAAGTGCCCTTTTGACCGAAAAGTGCCCTCTTGGCCGGAATGTCCCAAATTTAGCCCAAAAATCACCTGCCTTATGTGCCCCGCCAGTGCCAAAGGTGCCCTTTGGGCCCAAAACTGCCCCTTTGGCCTAAAAATGACATTCCCCTGTGCCCTTTCCTGTCCTATGCCTGTCCCAATTAGGTGCCCTTTTGATCTAAAAGTGCCCTGTGCCCTACCCTGTGCCCTGCCCTGCGCCCTGCCCTGCCCTGTGCCATGCCCTGCCCCCGCTATTTTTATTGTGTTACATGTTTGTGTACATGTCACCTGCCTTCAGGACCATCGCCTTCGTGTCAGCTGTTATCATCCTTTCCAGAAATCCACATCCTGCGTACTTTTACATCAAAGGTAAGCGGGCAACCTTCATCTCACGACATAATGCATGCAGGCTGCATGTTTTTGGAAATATTATTGTAAATACAAGGGTTCGGTGCTATAACATATAACGTGTCCCATGGAAAATTCACGCCCCCCCCCCCCGGTCAGCAAACCTTCCAGTGTGCCCCGGGCCGCAAAGTGCCCTTTTGGAGCCGGCCAAGTGCCCTTTTTGGTCCGGGCCCCCCCCCATGGAAAAATCCTGGGTGCGCGCCTGCCCACACCATGCTAATTTCGTTCCCTTTCCCTTTTCGTCCCCTGTCTAATATTTGATGGTAAACTTGTCACTCCCAGAAGAACATTTATAGGTGCAATGTACTCGTTGCCCACCCGTTTCTGCATTTGCCAAAAAAATACAAGTGCCATAGACCTGTTGATGCCGTTTTTTTACTCAGCACCCTAGGAACAAAACGATTTGGGGATGCTCTTCTGCAATGTAGAAGTAAATATGCACTGGAGCTGCGCCCCTCCGAGGAAATGTTCTCCCCCATCACAATTTCTGGGTCCGCCCCTAGTAAGAGAGGAGCCTCTGTACTGAGGATTTCCATAACTGGGTAAACTGAAGCCTTCCGGACTTGCAAAAATGATTCGGTCATGAATTTCGGTCCTTCCAAATCATCCTTGTTCTCATAAAATTCCTTCATTACCTCATAATCCCCTTACCTGATTCATTTTCTTCCTTTTTATTCATTATGCTCCTTCCTTATTGAATATCTTCCGTGCTTATTCATTATCAAGTTGATTATCACATTGAATTGCTAGAATATTAAATAATTATAATGAAATTATGTATAAATAATAATTAATATAATACTTGAAATATTGAATTTGGTGACAGACTTTCCGCATCTGCTACAGTTCCGGTTTTTCTTGCATGAAATAAAAATGTC
The DNA here is from genome assembly GCA_034440615.1 of Ashinkailepas kermadecensis. Lineage (NCBI taxonomy): Eukaryota > Metazoa > Arthropoda > Thecostraca > Neolepadidae > Ashinkailepas > Ashinkailepas kermadecensis. Next base: position 95,627 of record JAOTOM010003674.1, on the reverse strand, counting down.
CTATGTTGTTTCCGTGGCACTCGGTTTCTTGAGTTTCAACGGTAGGTACCCGCTGAAGACGTTGCTGGTGTTTATCGTCTTTCAAAGCGCTCGTTGCTCTTTCTTGAGAGGAATTAATTTTCATTTAGGCTTAACCAAGGTACGTACCACGCCCTCGTGACATGACAATCATGTCACGAAAACTCAACTGGCTAAGGTTCATGCACAGCTGTTCAAAGTAGGGCACTTAACAAGGTAGGCACCTGCCTAGGTAGGCACCTGCCTAGGCAGGCACCTGAGTAAGTTTGCAGTTTAAGGTCATTTTTGATTTTTTAAAATTTATTTTTCAATGCAATGTTTATGAATGTGTTTAGTGTGATGCACCCACTCATTTCCTCTGCAAATGCATGCTTTTCAGTTGGGAGGAAAAATAGGCAACACCAAAAAGGGGCTTGGATTTGGGTAATATAGCATTAAGGTAATGCTAAAAATAAAGACAAATATGTAACATAACCTAACTTACCCTAGGCTTACCTTATATGCAAGAATACCAACATTTTTTTCCGCTGGCCGTAACGATCGCACAATGGGTCCTTACTACCGACCGTAATGACAGCACACACTGTCTACCAGCGTACGTAGTGAGAGTACTTATGAACGGTCTCTACCTACCGTTCGGCAGTGGAAAGTGCATACTTTCTGTATGTACGGGTGGTGCCGGCTGGGGTGGAGTGGAGGCCGATTGTGATCTCATTTGACCCTGAAGACATTGACCTGTGGTCATGAAATGTATACTGCAGCAAGTTCACTACAGCTGTAATTCCTCCAAATTTTGTGCTTCTAGTTTCCGATCTTAGGTGCCCCCCGGTGAACGTTATGTGGGAGGCATGTCAACCGGGTATCTTCTGCACTTCCCATGGTAGCGTTGCTTGCACTCAAAGTGTAATGGAATGTGGTGCATACAGAACTGGGCTGTTGAAATAAACAACTTGAACTGGATATGGATGCAACGTTTCCTTCCAGAGACTAAGTTCTACGATGACAATCCCAAATGGTCCAATTGGACATTCATTGCATGAGTCAGCTTTAATTAAGTATTTCCCTCTACTTTCATGGGCAAATATTATTACATCAAGCAACTCATATGATAGTGTAAAGTAATCTAAAGGGCAACATTAACCAACAGCCCTGACCGCTAATGATTGTGTGATCGGGTTAAAAACATGACTGCGCCGAGATTCTAACCCACCACCACCCGTACGGAAAGTGGACGCCTTAACCAACTGCACCAATTGTCAGCATGGCATGGGCCGAGTACGCTATGTAGAGCATGCTGACTGAGATGTTTATTTCCTCGACGATCTCCGATGAAGTGTCGCATGTTCTTTACACACCACCTATTTTTTAATGGAAATTTTCAGTAAATTTTTGATAAGTGTTTTGGGAATTTTGGGAATACTTTTTCAAAATATGATGGTTATGAACATGACTAAGAAGATGTGACCACTCATTTTCGGTGCTGATGCTTACCTTTAAATTTGGATGATGACGTCACATCGGTATGGTGTAATGTCATAGGTATGGCACTGAGGCTTTGACTGGCTAATGCTATAAATGGTTCACATACCTTAATGAGATGGTCAAAGTAGCTTAACCTAAACTAACCTAACCCAACCTAGCCTAACCTAACATAACCTAACCTGTTTACCTCTTGGTTTATCATAGCTATAATTTATATAAGGTGGTGTGTAAAGAACATGCGAAACTTCACAGGAGATCGTCGAGGAAGTAAACATCTCCTCAGTCGGCATGCTCTACATCGCGTATTCGACCCGGACCACGTCAACGATTGGAGCAGTTGGTTGAGGCATTCATTTTCCGTGTGGATGGTGGTGGGTTCGAATCTCCGTGCTGGCGTACATTTTTAACCCGATCACACAGTCGTTAGCGGTCAGGGCCGTTGGTTAATGTTTCACTTTAGATTACTTTGCACTATCATACGAGTTGTTTGATGTAATAATATTTGTCCATGGAAGTAAGGAGGGGAAATACTCAATTAAAGCCTATTCATGCAACTAATGTCCAATTGGACCATCTGGAATTGTGATCGTGGAACTTTGTCTCTGGAAGGGTGCTTCTGGCTGAAAAGTCTGAGGGGGGCATTCGGGCGCACTGAAGGTCAAACTTCTTTTAATGCGCAACTGGCCGAAAACCTGAGGGGACACTGCGGACATATGCCCCCAGCGCCCCTTGTATCCGCCCCTGTCCCACAAACAATTCTGATAAACTGGAGCCACTGAGATGGTTCCATGATAGCTTCATGCTGCCCAGAGGTAAGACCTCTCACTTTCTGCAGGCATTCAACTTTTGGTATCTTCGAACCACAGTGGTCATACACCTACCTCAGAGCGAGGGCTTGTGACCCCATGAAACATTGCATCCATGTCCAGCTTAAGTTGTTTATTTCAACAACCCGGTTCCGTACGCACCACATTCCGTTACATTTTGAGTGCAAGCAACGCTACCGTAGGAAGTACAGAAGGTCCCCAGTCAACATGCCTCTCACATAACGTTCACCGGGGGAGGGGGGGAGTTGACCACCTAAGATCTGAAACTAGAAGCACACAATTTGGAGGAATTACAGCTGTAGTGAACTCGCTGCAGTGAACTCGCTTGCTGAAGACCATTGACCTGGAGTCATTTCATGATGCCAGGTCAATGTCTTCAGGGCCAAATGAGGTCACAATCAGCCTCCACTCCACCCCAGCCAGCACCACCCCTACGTACAGAAATTATGCACGTTCATATGTACGCTCGCTACATACGCTGGTACAGACCGTGCGTGCTCGTTACGGTCGGTAGTACAGACCCATCATACAATCATTACAGCCAGCGTTTATATGTGCCATGAGGTTAGGTGGACTGGCTAATGCTACAAATGGTTCACATACCTTAATGAGATGGTCAAAGTAGCTTAACTTAACCTAACCTAACCTGCTTACCTCTTAGTTTATCATAGCTATAATGTATATAATGCACCATGAGGTTAGGTTAGGTTGAGCTACTTCGACCATCTCATTAAAGCATGTGAACCATTTGTAGCATTAGCCAGTTGAAGCCTCGGTGCCATACCTATGATGTCATCACACCATACTGATGTGATGTCATCGTTCAAATTGAAAAGTAAGCATCAGCACCAAAAATGAGTGTTTGCATCTTCTTCGTCACATTCATAAACATCGTATTCTGAAAAACAATTCCAAAAAATCCCAAAACACCTTTTCTCTAAAATCTACCAAATTTTCAAACTATTTTTGTTCTAAAAAATTTTCCAATGAAAAAACCTAACCTAACCTAACCTGATTTTGAGATAACTTGAATCAACTTGTCAACATGTCAACTTGAGATAATGGATTGATTGGGATGTAAGCATTTAGGTACTTTTCTGGTATCTTATCTAGATAGGCTTAACCTAGATGGGCCCCTGTGACCCTTATTGAGCCTTAACACCTTATGAACTTTATGATCTGTCTTGAAGAAAAAGTTTATTCCCACGAAAAATACAACTTAAAAAATTCCAACCTAGCCTAACCTGACCTAACCAAAGCTGACCCAGTTGTTTGCTTCATGGAGGTTAAATGTGTATAATACTTGTCTTATAGATACATTAAACTGCAATAATACCTGTACCTGGGCAATAGGCAGGTCATGGAATAGATGAAACTTAAAAGTGTAACAAATTCCTGGAAATACAACTATAGTTTATCATGTCTTTTTGCAGATGATAAGTGATGCAACACTTGTCAGTGACATGCTTATGTAGGCAAGAATGTACTAACAAATGCATGTTTAGGTGTCTTACATGAATTTGAATTGACTGGCTACAACTTGTATGCACATGAAAGATCTAGGAAAGGTGGTATAATACTCTTACTTGTGATGCAAGCTATGAATTGTCATGCAGTAAAGGGCCAGACTGCAAAGAATGGCAAGCAGCTTGATGAGACACACCAGCAGCAGACAAATCTGCACCAAAACGCACCAGGAGGGCACAAATCAGCACCAGGGAGATTGAATACATGCACCAAATATAAAGAAAAACACAAGGTAAGACATTCAAGAGACTTATGGCAAGCTCCCTTTCTACAGACACACATATTTCACTTAAAATCAATACAAAAATGTGCATACAACATTATTAAAACATGAACAACCTCCTGCACTTTCTACCCCTCTATTTCAAACTGCATGGAACTCAAGGCCCTTTACATTTGTAGCTCAACTGAATTTGACGATGTTTTTGTGCAGTAAACAAATTTGTCAGCTATCAGCTGATTCAAATATGGTGCACTGTTTATTTTGACTGTTTTCTCCAATTCTTGTGATTTCTTTTTTTCATTCTTGACTGACAAAAGCTGTTATCTGTATTTCCAGAATATAGAATACATAAGAGGTTGTGTATATGCAGAATAAACTGCACATTTTCCATCTAGCAAGGCATGACTTCTAAAAGGATTCAGGGAAATGCTCTAAAGGCTGAAGATGTCATTCAAGCTGTCTTATTGGCTGACAATTTCTTTGACAGCCTAGCTCCATATTGTCTAAATATGTCTTTGGTAAGTTTGATACAATATCAGATGGGTGGTCTGTGTAAGGCTATGTGCATAACTATGTGATGTGTTATCCTTTTGTAATGAATGACTTGTGTTAAGCCTAGCAGTATGAATATCTGCCCAACTTTACAGGAATGCAACCAGGCACCAGTAAATTATTTTTAATATAATGCATCAGCATATGGCACTTCCTACCTGAATATAATCTAACTGCCAAGCTTGTTCAGTTTCAAGAAGCTGCAGATAGAAACAAGGCACAATTAACTAGTACCATGTCAGAATCTAAAGCATAGATGTTAAGCTTCAAGTATAAAGCAGAATCTTCTCAATATTATGTTGTCAGATGTCTTTGATGTCAGATGTCAGATGTCTTCATAATTGTCTTTGATGTGTCAGATGTGTCAGGTGTGTCAAAACTGAATATATGTAGTGCACAATTCCAATTGGTTGCATCAATGTTGTTCACATATTTATGCTGTTTGTGGTGGCTCATGCATCCTTTCATTTTTTGTTCCTTTCTGTGTCCTTTTTGTAAATCTCTTCAAGCTCAGATGCAAGATCAAGAGAACCCAGCCATGTACTTGAGTGCAAATCCATATTCACCTAGTATGTCAGCACTTTAAAGCATGGCAAACTGTGATCATCTGTGACTCAATGGTGCATTACAGTATGGTGGCTTCTGATATACAACAAATTGCAGGTTCAAATCTGCATTCAATTAGCTTTTACCTCACTTCAGATGCTTTTGTTTAGCTGAAATTAAAGTCTTATGGAAAGTGAATTCCATATCATATGGTGTTGCAGAAAACCAGAAGGAAATCAATATTAACCTAGTCAACATTGCCTTCATCTGAACTTGACCACACTAAATACTGAGCCACCAGGTATGCTGCCTCAACATTTGGTGGTTGCTTGACAATTTCAAGTCATTGTTTGATTAAATTGCAGTCATACATGTGTTTCAGAGTCTTGTACCACTGGTGAATGTTCCACTGATTGACTATGCCTTGGAGTATCTGGAAGCAGCAGGGATACATGAATGCTTCATCTACCTGTGCAAGTGTCCAGATGCAGTTAAAAAGCACCTTTGGTAAGTATTAGCTTGGGCACCTACTCTATGACTACTCCTAAATCCTTCCCAATCTGCCAATGGGATGGTATGTGATTCCATGCTGAGCTTATTGCCCTGACCCACACTGTCACACTTATTCATACTGTTTTGGTTTATTGGGTAGCCATGGAAGTAGCATGAGCTCTTGCTGCAGAACTGACACAATGTGCAATTGCCAGATAGCCAGGCTGTGCTTTGGATTCAGAACTGCAGCTGAAGGGTCATACACTGGCCTGCTCAGCGAGTGTTTGTGTGTGTGTGCTGATGACAGTATGGACCATGTCTACCATGTATGTAGCATTGGAGTTACCTGGAGACTGCAGAAATCTGCATCAGTACAGAGTGGAGAGTACAGAGTAGAGGCAGGGGTAGATTATGGGGTCACTGAACATAGTGATAAATAGTTTGCAAAATGGAATGGAATATACCACCTACTGAACACTAAATTGACATCCTTCCCAAAGGAGTATCAACATCATGCTTCTTGGCACTTGTTCGTGAAGTTTTTATTCCTTGTTCTCAACTGTTTCCTGTTTACAAGTATCATGTTCATGCCACCATAGTGGATCTAGGATCGTGATAGCGAACATCCAGAAGCGCATTTCCGGGTAAAGGGATTACCTATGATGTACTAAGTTATACAATACCAGTTAGTAGCAATGGAAAAGTGGCACCCTTCTGACTGAAAAATGGTGTCCCTACAGGGAGGTTGGAGTCAACCCACCCCTATGATCAATGAATGTTGTCAGCAGGCACCCCTCAGAGTAATAGGCACCCCAATGAGAATAAAGGTGCTGCTTCAGTATGCTTGAGTGCACCCCACCCCACTCCCAACTCAATACATTTTCAGCCAAATACATCCCTTCAAAGACTCACAGTGGCTCACCTCCAAGGATTTGGTGCCCCTCCAGATGAATATTTCCCCATGAAAATTCTTGGATATTCTCCTGAATAGCAATATGCATTGACCTGTTATCATATGCTTCAGGAAACATTATGGGCTTGTGTCCTGCCTCCATTGCTCAGATGACATGACAATGTGTCTCCCATTTTTGGTAATTGAAATTGAGGAAAGACAACCTCATAGGGACAACATAGTTAATAACCACATCATATTGCAAGCTCATGCTGGTTTGTGTCCAGTACCATGTGGTGAGGGGGGGGGGATGACATATACATGCCAAGATGACATGTATATGCCTCCAGCAGCAGTCAGTGATGATACAGTGTGTCACCAGTACCAGTCAGTGTGAGGCAGAGGGCGGCGCCATGACGATATACGTGTCACCAGTACCAGTCGGTGTGGGGCAGAGGGCGGCGCCATGACGATATACGTGTCACCAGTACCAGTCGGTGTGGGGCAGAGGGCGGCGCCATGACGATATACGTGTCACCAGTACCAGTCGGTGTGGGGCAGAGGGCGGCGCCATGACGATATACGTGTCACCAGTACCAGTCGGTGTGGGGCAGAGGGTGGCGCCATGACGATATACGTGTCACCAGTACGAGTCGGTGTGGGGCAGAGGGTGGCGCCATGACGATATACGTGTCACCAGTACCAGTCGGTGTGGGGCAGAGGGTGGCGCCATGACGATATACGTGTCACCAGTACCAGTCGGTGTGGGGCAGAGGGTGGCGCCATGACGATATACGTGTCTCCAGTACCAGTCAGTGTGAGGCAGAGGGCGGCGCCATGACGCTATACCTGTCACAAGTACCAGTCGGTGTGGGGCAGAGGGTGGCGCCATGACGATATACGTGTCACCAGTACCAGTCGGTGTAGGGCAGAGGGTGGCGCCATGACGATATACGTGTCACCAGTACCAGTCGGTGTGGGGCAGAGGGTGGCGCCATGACGATATACGTGTCACCAGTACCAGTCAGTGTGGGGCAGAGGGTGGCGCCATGACGATATACGTGTCACCAGTACCAGTCGGTGTGGGGCAGAGGGCGGCGCCATGACGATGCACGTGTGTCTCAGTACCAGTCGGTGTAGGGCAGAGGGTGGCGCCATGACGATATACGTGTCTCCAGTACCAGTCGGTGTGGGGCAGAGCGTGGCGCCATGACGATATACGTGTCTCCAGTACCAGTCAGTGTGGGGCAGAGGGCGGCGCCATGACAATATACGTGTCACCAGTACCAGTCAGTGTGGGGCAGAGGGTGGCGCCATGACGATATACGTGTCACCAGTACCAGTCAGTGTGGGGCAGAGGGTGGCGCCATGACGATATACGTGTCACCAGTACCAGTCGGTGTGGGGCAGAGGGCGGCGCCATGACGATGCACGTGTGTCTCCAGCACCACCCGATGGAGGGCAGGGAGCAGCTCCATGACGATACACGTGCAGACGGCCGAGGACTGCATGTCGCTCGGGGACGTGCTGCGAGACGTGGACGCCAAGGCGCTCATCCAGTCTGACTTCCTCCTCATGTCGGTGGACTGTATCACAAACGTCGACATCGTTCCCATCATGAAGGCACACAGGTGAGTCGCACTATCATGTTGAAGCTGCAGTTGCCGCCATTCAGCTGCCGGTAACTGAGAACATTTCCCGAAAGCAGATAAAAAATAACGGCCTGGGCGCTATCTCGCTGTGGATTATCCAGGAAATGGCGTCTGCTTTATATCAGCTAGCTACTGTGTGCTTTGATAATGCCATATCTATAATCTCATTGTCTGAAATGTTTTCCATTCCTTGCTGTAAAATTCCTTTTTAAGTATGTAAGGATCACCTGATCCCTGTTGGCGGCAATTGAACATTGGATCGATGATGTACGTGTGCGAATGGTCAGAACACATAAGATATTTCAAAACTAGAATGGAATTTATGGCATCGGCGTAGATGCGGACTTAGTATGGTCGGTCAGGCTATGCAATGTAATCTATTCACTTAATTGTCATGTTATATTACCGGGCAGTTGGTAAAGGAGCGAAATGCAACTAGAAACAACTTTCCTGGACGTTTTCCAGTTCGTCGTATGTCCGTGTACGATATGTTCTCATGTGTTGTCGTGGAGGCGCGAAGACAGACGATGGTAGTTCGGCGATGGTCAGTTAACACCGCTTCGTTGTGGTCCAGCGAGCGGCGGAAGACGGTGGATCATGGCTCGGTGATGACCCTGCTGTATCGTGAGGCGGAGCCCAATCACCCGGCTCGCCGCCACACGGACCAGCTGCTGCTGGCTGCCGACGTCGAGACGGGCCGCGTGCTGCACCACCAGCGGCTGCCGAGCTCTGGCCGTGGCAGGACTGCACTGCCTCTGGTCAGTGCTTTCCGTCACTGTCACCATCACTGTCAGTGATGCAGTCGCGATTGCAGACGCGGTGACGGGGTCGGGTCACCTTCGCGACCATTAGGAAGTCCCGAAACCATGCACATTGTTTTACAATTCTCACCCGATTCCCGTATTTATCAAAGACCATCCAGGAGCACCGTATGCATGCAAGTTTTCATGAATCCGGCTCAGTATTTAGGAGTCGGGACAAACGTGTTTTGTTACGTTAACCAATATGTGATCGATTCTCTTCGTTCTCTGTATCTCACCGGTTGCGATGTCTACGCGCTCAAGAAGTGCACAGAGGCTGTTCGTTAAAGTTCTTATTAAATAATTTAGTGCAAACCGACTCCATGCTAAGAAACACATTATCTTGTGTCACTACTTCACCATCGCGATGAGGGGAAAACTGAGTCCGCCGCAATGGGGGAAACGGTTGAAGCTCTTGGCTTTGGATTAGGGTCAAGCTATCAACAAGTGTGCTCTCGCACTGCGTGATCAAGTTCTAGAAACTGATCAAGCGATGCGAGAATAAGGAAACGACAAAGTGGACGGAGAATACTTCAGTGAGAGAATATGGATGTTTCTCGAAGGAGTTGGGGCAGATTTTCGATATCAGAAGATGGCACGCCCCGTAAAGATGTCCTCCGAATATAAATTGATGGTGTGTTTATGATATTTTCAGTTCCAGTTTCATTTTCTTGCGTGTCAAATGGGGCAAAAGCTGTTGAAAAGGTATTGCTGATAATATGTATGTATGCATACAGGGGGCAATTGGAGTGGGATTTGTCGGAACCCTGGAAGTTTGTCTGATGGGCTTGATTTAGTGTTTTGAGTTTAAGGGCGCTTCGACCAAAACGCCGATTGGCTTGTAATTTTGCCATGCAACCTTGGGTCGCCAATGGTAATTAAATTCCTATGCATCTCGAATGATTTCTGATGCTTTTTTGTGCGACACCTTAGTGATCGTGGTCATGGTCAGTCACTAGTTGTTGCATTGTTTGGCTGCGTATATATTTGCCGATGCATGTTCTATGCTACTTACGACAACACTTGGAGCTGGCCGCCGGTCACTCACCAGTGAGACACGCCCCAGTGTGTGCGATGCAGTATCGCCGGCTGCTGCCGGCTGTGTGCCTGGCTCCCGCCGACCCCGTGCGTGCTCAGCGGACCGCGCGCCGTTGTGCTGGGAGGACTCGGTGACGAAGCGACTGGGTTGCCCTGCAGCACATCTTCCAGTCACTGCCGATGGTAGAGGTGCGGTACGACCTGCTGGACCCGGCGCTGTGCGTGTGCGCGCCGTCCGTGCCGCAGCTGTTCGCCGACAACTTCGACTTTCAAACGCGCGACCACTTCGTGCGCGGCATCCTCGTCAACGAGGAGATCATGGGAAATACCATCTACTACCAGTGTGTCGGCCGAAGTTACGCGGCACAAGTTAGCGGACTCGACACCCTGCTGACAATCACGTATGTCCGCTATGACTGTTCTGCTGCCGTGTTTGCTGTAGACGATGCTGATCGCGAAGGTGGTGGTGTCGCAGTAATCCCGTTCGTAGGGCGTTCAACTCGCGATCGTATGATCGTGGATGTGAATTCCACAACCAGCGGAATTATCGAGTCCACCCGCGACGAACCGGCGTCGTGAAAGGACCCAAGATTCTTCTTTGTGATGTTTATAAACTTGACAGCTCGCTGGTGATTATCTTACTCCGTGTACCAGGTCGATCCGTTGTATTACTTAGCAGGAAACGGTTGGAAATACGCTTTAAATGTTTGTCCAAATGTCAAGGAGGCGGATGTTGCCGAATTGGAGGCTTAAAGTTGCCGAAACGGTGCAAATATGTAAAATGAGGGCATACGTCAAACGTATGTTGGAGTCCAGTTATACAAAAAACTACGTGGCGGGTTCATTAATGAGATGGTATGGTGTGAAAGTATATATGATTTTAAAGAGGTCGCACTTCGATTTTCCGAATGTTTGTAATACCCAAGATTGGTAACAGTAGCCGGGAATTATTTTATATCATTGCTTTGAACGAATTACAACCCGTCGGCTGAAAATGAAGGTACCAGAACAGGAAAAATGACAGTAATAATTGGCGCAGATGTTCTTACAAAGCATGTCAATGCTATCTTTATCTGTTTCTTTTTATATTGTATGTCGGTTTAAGGCGGTTCAAGCCGGCCGAGACTGGCTAGTGTATCCTAATTTTAGTCGCCTGAAATGCCAAACTTTGTGGTACCAAACGTTGATTTATGCTTCTCTGCGGATCCCCAAAGGTTGGCGATGTGCCACGAGCTGGCTGTTATATACAGACTGGATGGCTGTTGGATGCTTGTGTGTGGATTCGCCAGCCACTTGCTGGGAAGTCACGAGTGGGTCGTCTTCAGGAGGGACGTGCTGGACCGTTGGGCGCACCCCGTGGTTCCAGAGGCCAGCGCCCCCGTCCGCAGCCACGTGCGCTGTATCCAGCGCAACGTCTACAGGCACATCACGGCCAAGGTCGGCAGGTCAGTTGACAGCAGTGGCGGCGTCAGGGTACAGGATGGCTGTGGTGCGTGGCTCAGTGTGGCAGACACCGGCTGGTCAGTGATCACGCTCGTGACAGCATGGTCTCATCCCTAACCCCTGACCGTCTCCATGGCGGTGACGATGTTACGTCTTGACTGGCTACGTTTGCTTCGTTCTGACTTGTCCTTAGGGCGAGCTTCAAGTACCCGTGACAAGTGCGAGATGTATATCTAGTGCAGATATATTGCCGTTCACATACAACATATACGATAGGGACCAACGAGTGTGGTTCGGCAGCAGCGACCCGCGCGCATGCGCACTGACTGAAGCGAGGTCAAGATGATATAGGCACATAGCGCTCCTCTCATGCGTTCTCTTTTGGGGCGTTGGCGCCAGGATATGAATATTTCTACTCTCCCTTCCGGATGACTTCTGTGTTTCGTGACCGTAATTCGTGGCTCTTCTGCAAGCAAATCGGATGCCGGATGTATTGAAGGAACGCCCGTTGGTGGTGTTTTCAGCACATTTACATCATCAGCATTATCGCATGTGCCTTATCGGGATAGTTGGTCTACACGGAAACGAATGGCCTATATGCAGACCAGACACGTGATAGATGCAACGCAGAACAGGCCTATGTGGGAATAACGAGTACCTTGCTCTGCCAATACCTCTTACAACCTGTGTACAACGTACTGTGTACATTTATCCGCACCATCATTCTGGAGTACTGGTGTATACCAGCTGATTTACATGGGATTGGTTTTCTACAGGCTGCGATCAACGACCGGGCCGAGGTCCTTTCAGTGTTTCAATTGATATATTCGGATATTGGGCGTGTGTTTAATAAAATACACTATTTTAGTCATAGAACACATCACTTTAGCCCTATTATGGTAGGGTTCTGTTAGACATAGATATGTAGGGAGCGGATTCCGCCTCCCCCACTCCTCTAAGATCTCGGAATATGTTGGGCCGATTTCAAAACTGAATAGCTCAAACAAATTCTACTGGTCTAATATATTCTTCAAGTTTGTGAACATTTCAAAGTTATTGCAGTGGGGAAGTCAGGAGGAGAAATGGGGGGGGGGGGCAATTGACCAAAATCATTTGAGACTGTTCGTATTTTACACCTGTAAAATGGTGCATGGTTGGATTTAAATCCTTATCGGTCTAAAATACCGAATGATGTCCGCGCATGCACATGAAAAGTCATTGGCGCTGTCAGGAGCATAAGGAGGGGATGGGTATCATAAGGTCATAAGGTGTTCAGACTTAATAAAAGCCACAGGGGCCATCCGGGTTAGGCTTGTAAAGGGAAGATACTATAAGCCTGAACAAAAAGATACTCAACATCCTAACCAATACTATATCCTAATTTCTAAAGAAGCTGTATACCAACATCTTACCTCCCCCCCCCCCTACTAGCATCAATGTCAACCCATCCACCTCTAATTATAACTCAAACAAGATTCTTCAACCCGAAAAACTTGTCCACCCTATTTTAAATAAATTAAATGACAGACTCCCCACGACGTCAGCTGGGAGCTTGTTCCGTTGATTAACCACCCTTTCACTGAAAACTTGTTGTCACTTAACCGTCTTGCTGTGGATGGATTGAGGAGAGAGAAAGAGCAGCAGTCGTAGAGGCAATGGTTTTATGGATAACTTTCTTCCCCCATGACAGTGGGATCAGACTGAAGGGCAGTGTGTCGCTGCTGCTCCACCCCGTGGATTGATCCCCGTCCCCCGATAGTGGGATCAGACTGAATGGCAGCGTGTCGCTGCTGCCCGGCCCGTGAATTTCCCCGTCCCCCGACAGTGGGAGCAGACTGAAGGGCAGTGTGTCCTGCTGCTCCACCCCGTGGATTGATCCCCTCCGCCGACAGTGGGAGCAGACTGGAGGGCAGCGTGTCGCTGGCCGCCGACGTCTGCGTCGGCCGCAACTGTCGCCTGCTGCGCTGCGTGCTGGGGCCCAGGTGTCGTCTGGGCGACGACGTGGTGCTGGAGGACGCCATCCTGGACGCCGACTGCCTGCTGGGCGACCGGGTGCGCGCGACTCGCGCCGTGCTGGGCGCCAAAGTGCGGGTGGCGGCCGACGTGGTGCTGCAGCAGGGCTGCGTGCTCGGCGGCGGCGTGCGTGTCGAGGCGCGCCGCCTCCTGCCCGCCGGCACCCTGCTGACCGCGCAGCCGGCCCACAGCGAGTTCGACGACGATGAGCCGGCAGGTGCGTGGGGTCGGACTGGCAATCGATAGGTGCTGTGGGGTGTTCGGCTGTTGAGCGTGACACTGGCTGGGGTGACAGCCACGTGAGCGTGATACTGGCTGGAGCGACACGCCTACATGGCCGATGTGTTGGCAGCTCCGGCGCTAGAGGTGGTCGGTGACAACGGCCGGGGCTTCCACTACCGTCCCGACGGTCCGCCTTCGCCTCCGCCGTCGGTGGCCAGCAGCGCCACCGAGGACGGCAGTGAGGAGCAGGACGTCAGAGGCGATGGTGTCGAAAGTCCCGTACTGGACGACACTAGATGTGAGTTGGGACGCGCCATGCAGTTAGCTGGGCGACGCCAGCGGTCGTTTGTTAACCTAGATCGCTATTCTGTTTCGACAAGAAAAATACGGCTGGGGTTGTACCATTGCCATATTAACGAATTGAATTGATGGTTGAAATGAGTATTATTGCATACATTAATTGCAAGATATAACCTTTGCTCATTCTTGAAATAAAAAAATCTAATAAAAAAAGATTGGCTATCAAACCGACTTTTTGATGTTATTAGATGCTTTTTCCAACAATGAGCAAAGATTATATGATCTGCGATGCTAAGACTGTTTTTAACCTGGTGAGGTTAACTATCTCTTCAGGAATCTGGCCGTTCATGGATACAGTTCAATGGAGTTTTGCACCGAGTAATTTTGGTGAGTTTCATCATTGCGCACTACAATTATGGTGTTCACCGCTCCCAACTGGGTCGTTGTTTTGGTGCAGTGTTCTACAACGAGGTACTGGACAGCCTAGTACGTGGATTCAGCGAGAAAATCCGCCCTGAAAATTTGATCCTGGAGGTGAACTCGTCAAAATTCGCCTACAACGTCACCGTGCAGGAGCTCAACACATTCGTGGTGAAGGTGGGCACGCGATCGAGCGGTGGACCGAACCAGACGCGGGCTCGCGGCTCGGCACACTGCTCCCTCTCGCCGCGGCGCCCACTTCGTCTGGTCCGGTCTGGTTCGGCCGTGAATGGTCAAATCCAGTCCGGTCTGATCTGGTCTGGTGGGGCCCGGTGTTCTAGGCGACTAGCTCAGTGTTGTCGACGTGGCTGACCTGAGCCAGGCTCTGGTGCGTGTAGTGTTGGTGCTGGAGGTATGCAATTGTGGGTGCCACAGTTCTCTGTTTGGAGTCTGAGCTCCCGTGTCGCAGTAGCATTGGTGAAATAATCGTTTATTTTGTTTGTTCAGTGTTGCCCTAAAGGAGACCTGCAAAATCAGTTTGGGGCTGCGAGAGCACCGAGCGACTCTGCACCTAACAAGTAACTCCAGTCGATTGTGTGGTATGTTTGGAATAACACTAGCTTTGTCCGGTTGATTTTTGCCAGAAGTTTCTATTTTGTGTTGCCCAGAATAGGAGTAAGCAAATTTTCCTTGTAATTTAATACAGGACCCTTCCACAAACGCCGAAAGTGTCGCATGTATTTTAAAATGCGCTGGAATATCAGAAGAACGCATGGTGTATTTTGCTTCAAAGGATGGTCCTGTGTGCTTTTTCTTAGTTGTATAGCTTCCATGCCTATCACAAGTATGAATTCTTCCTATGCTTGCCTTCTACTTCACACTGCATTATTGCCCGACTAGGGAAGATAATGGGGGTGCATACCACCTGGCTGAAATAAATGGCAATTGACACAAATTTCAAAACATCATTGGGTGATTCATGTACGACATTTAACTGTACCCCCATCAGGGGAAACCAAGACATTAAAGCACGCTAAAACGCCAAATTTCCGTCGAAAGGGTCAGGCTAGATACAGGTAGTGCGTTCTTCGTGTGCTGTCATTTGCCGAGCCGTAGCCAATAGGAACGGCCCGGCGAGTGCATTTACCATGTACAGCGTGACATCCTCTGTGGCGGCAGGCTATTCTGTCGGTGCCGGAACACGGTCTGGACGCTCCGCTGCCGCCGGCGGCGTTCATGGCGCAGCTGCTGTCTGTGCTCGCTACCTTCATGCCGCTGCTCACCAACTACATCAAGAGTCCGCAGTCTGAACACACGTGTATGAAGGCTTTGGAGGTCAGTCACCGGGACAGGTGAAATATCAGCCGGAACGTAATTGGAGTCACGCGTTGTTTAGTCGGTCTTGCCAAACTAAGGATGGCATTGCAGTCAAGGTTGGTATTCCTGCTACACTACGTGCAAGACATGTTCAGTCAATACATGTTCAATGCAATACATGTTCCACTCATGTTCATTGGCCGATTACTTTTTTATTTAGTTTAGTCTGAATTATTTGCTGGGGTTGTTTGATGAACCAGAGTCATATTGCTAAGCAGAGCTTGTTGCATGAACCTTGGCCCCACCACTCGATCCATTAATTTCAGTTCGACAGCAGAATTTGGACTGAGTGTTTAACGTACCGTCAATGCACACGGCCGCCCCGGTAGCTCGTCCCCGGCATTATCGGGCCAGTTGTCCACTGACCCTCCCAGCCGGGGGCTAAATGCGAGCGCGTGAAGCGACTCGACACCTGTGTTGCCAGGACATGGGGGACCAGTGCAGGCTAGCGCTCTAACCAACTGAGCTACCGGGGCGGCGTACTTAGTGTGAAGACTTTTTCAAAAGTTGTATGTGCGTTCTCTGAGTTTGTGTGCGGCGCGTGCCATCACAGATACAGTCCGACGCGTAGTCATTGATCGCGGGGACGCGGCTGAGGCGACCGCGGTAGCACACACGTGCGCCATGGGTTTGCCGGCGATTGCGACGGTCAGTTCTGTTGCGATTGGTGTGGATGTTGCGATCAGTGCTGGCGTCGCCAATGAACGAGAGCGTGCCGACAGGCGTTCAGCTGTGAGCACACGGCGATGGCCACCTGCCTGGCCAAGGTGCTCATGGTGCTCTACGAGAAGGACATTCTCTCTGAGGCGGCGATCCTGTCGTGGCACCGAGACGATACCGAGCCGACCCCGGAGTCGACGCGGGTCCGCCAGCAGGTGGGTCTGGGTCAGAGACCGCCAGCAGGTGGGTCTGGGTCAGAGACCGCCAGCAGGTGCGTCTTGGTCAGACCGTCAGCAGGTGGATCTCAGCCAGGGCCCGTCAGCAGGTGGGTCTGGGTCAGGGCCCGTCGACAGGTGGGTTTGGATCAGAGACCGCCAGCAGGTGCTTCTTGGTCAGACCGCCAGCAGGTGGATCTGAGCCAGGGCCCGTCAGCAGGTGGGTCTGGGTCAGAGACCGCCAGCAGGTGGGTCTGGGTCAGAGACCGCCAGCAGGTGCTTCTTGGTCAGACCGCCAGCAGGTGGATCTGAGCCAGGGCCCGTCAGCAGGTGGGTCTGGGTCAGAGACCACCAGCAGGTGGGTCTGGGTCAGAGACCGCCAGCAGGTGGGTCTGGGTCAGAGACCGCCAGCAGGTGTTTCTTGGTCAGACCGCCAGCAGGTGGATCTGAGCCAGGGCCCGTCAGCAGGTGGGTCTGGGTCAGAGACCACCAGCAGGTGGGTCTGGGTCAGAGACCGCCAGCAGGTGTCTGGGTCAGGGCCCGTCAGCAGGTGGGTCTGGGTCAGAGACCGCCAGCAGGTGCGTCTTGGTCAGACCGTCAGCAGGTGGATCTGAGTCAGAGACCGCCAGCAGGTGTCTGGGTCAGGGCCCGTCAGCAGGAGGGTCCGGAGGTCAGAGTCTATCATTCGGTAGATCTGGAATCGATCCGGCTCAGTCAACTGGTTGAGGTACTGGTCTGTGGTTGGCAGGGTCTGTGTCTGTGGATGGCAGAGTGCTAGTCTGTAGTGGGCAGGGTACTGGTCTGTGGTTGACAGGGTACTGGTCTGTGGGTAACAGGGTAGTAGTCAAGTTTCTTACATACTTTTTCAGCATTGTTTTGTTATGTGGGTTTCATATATATTTATAAATAAGTTGGGAATCATTTTGTTCCATGTTTTGGCGCTATGCATGGTAATGAAGACCTATAGTTCGTGGCTGAGGATGGAACGTGAGTGTTGCGTGATTCTGATGTTTCTTGATGCTCTGTGAAAAATAGCTAAGACAGGTAATGGTAAATTTCGAGTAAGTGAGCTTAGGAAAATACGTATTCATTGTTCGACAACCATATCAGGGAATTTAAGTGGATTATACGTGGAAAACCAGTGAGAAGATGGATACAGGTATGGTTTTTATCAATAATCATCGGTATTCGTTTTTGGAGTTTAACTAACTTGTCAACATGAGTCCTGTACTGTCCCAGACAACAGCACACTAATTTAAATGTAGGACTAGCGAATTTAATAAGATAATTAACTCACGTGACGAGATAAATCAGCTAGCCTTTGCAATTACTCCAATTTTCCTACTATTTGTTTAAGAAGTGAGGTTAATGTGACTTAGACATTTTAGATATTCATCCACCAGAATTATAGTGTTTGCCAGAGTACCAGTCTGTGATTGACAGGGTACTGGTCTGTGGTTGGCATGTTGCTGGTTTATGATTGGCAAGGTTTAGTCTGTGATTGACAGCATACTCGTCTGTGCTGTGCTCGACAGGATGCCAGTCTATGATTGACAGGGTGCCAATCTGTGGTTGACAAGGTACTGGCGTATGGTTGACAGGGTGTCAGTCCGTGGTTGACAGGGTGTCAGTCCGTGGTTGACAGGGTGACAGTCCGTGGTTGACAGGGTGCCAGTCCGTGGTTGACAGGGTGCCAGTCCGTGGTTGACAGGGTG
The DNA here is from genome assembly GCA_034440615.1 of Ashinkailepas kermadecensis. Lineage (NCBI taxonomy): Eukaryota > Metazoa > Arthropoda > Thecostraca > Neolepadidae > Ashinkailepas > Ashinkailepas kermadecensis. The sequence goes on along the minus strand of JAOTOM010003674.1, from coordinate 77,213 downwards.
ACAACCTGTGGTTGACAGGGTGCCAGTCCGTGGTTGACAGGGTGTCAGTCCGTGGTTGACAGGGTGCCAGTCTGTGGTTGACATGGTGCCAGTCCGTGGTTGACAGGGTGCCAGTCCGTGGTTGACAGGGTGCCAGTCTGTGGTTGACAGGGTGTCAGTCCGTGGTTGACATGGTGCCAGTCCGTGGTTGACAGGGTGCCAGTCCGTGGTTGACAGGGTGTCAGTCCGTGGTTGACAGGGTGCCAGTCTGTGGTTGACAGGGTGTCAGTCCGTGGTTGACAGGGTGCCAGTCCGTGGTTGACAGGGTGTCAGTCCGTGGATGACAGGGTGCCAGTCTGTGGTTGACAGGGTGTCAGCCTGTGGTTGATAGGGTGTCAGTCCGTGGTTGACAGGGTGCCAGTTAACGAGGCACCGATCTGCCTAGTCTGGTTGAGGTTGTGGGGCACATTCGAGTGGTGTCATTACTGCGGTGTGGTTGCGTGCCATCTGCTCCCTCAAAGTCGGTCTTCAGGTACGGAAGCTGATCGAGTGGTTGGAGCAGTCGGACAGCGATACCGGCTCCGAAGAGGACGACTCCGCCTGAATAAAGTCGTGACGCGTTTGTATTTATGTGCAGGTGTATTTTACAAAGTGGTTAGCCACGTCAATACATCACTGACGAGGTCAAACGCCCTCCTTCGCTTCTCCGTCCTGCAAGTGGGGCTAAGTGAAACTCAGCGAGACAAGCAGTGTGCATCAATCTCTCCCGGATAGTTAAATTTGAACAGCCCGCTTCGGAATGTTCCAACGCATGCGACGTCCTACAATCGTGCCCTGTATCAGCCTGTGCGTGCGTGCGGACGAGGCCGATGTGCGCTATGCTGGCCAGTTCCGTCGTCCTGCGAGGCCGACGAATGGACACCAAGACTGAAGGAGTCGCAGTCTCGGGCCCACGCGTCTCGGTACACACGCCGCAGCTCCCGCGTGTCCACCGATACTACTGTCGCTAGACACAAACCACCAGGGCGCCGATAAGTGCTGCTTTGGTGGTAACGCGTCGAATGGACAATCTTGAACTAGCGGTCAGATGAGGTACAAAGTAAGAATTAATAAGCATGTGGCATCAGCTATCCGCAGCGATCGTCGCGTCGGTGGCTGGTGGGGTGGGTGGGGAACGTCTGTGTACTGGTGTCATCAGGTGGCGCTCCGTCGGCCCCAGTGGCTGGCAGGGGGAGGGGGGGGGGAGGGCACGTCGTCTGTGCACTGGTGTCGTCAGGTGGCGCTCCGTCGCCCGGGGGGGGGGGGGGGGGGGCACGTCGTCTGTGCACTGGTGTCGTCAGGTGGCGCTCCGTCGGCCCCAGTGGCTGGCAGGGGGGGGGGAGGGCACGTCGTCTGTGCACTGGTGTCGTCAGGTGGCGCTCCGTCGGCCCCAGTGGCTGGCGGGGGGGGGGCACGTCGTCTGTGTACTGGTGTCGTCAGGTGGCGCTCCGTCGGCCCCAGTGGCTGGTAGGGGGCCGACATGGTCTGTGTACTGGTGGCGCTGCGCTCCGCTATGATGTCCAGCGGCCGAGCACCGCCCGCAGTAGAGGCACCACACGGATGGATGACAGGTCAGCCAGCACCGCCTGCGGGCACACCTGGGGTCACGACACCGCCTGTGGGCACGCCATAGGTCACAACACTGCATGTGGGCACATCATAGGTCACAGAACCGCCTGTGGGCACACCATAGGTCACAACACCGCCTGTGGGCATACTATAGGTCGCAGCACTGCCTGTGAGTACACCAGATGCCACGCACTGAGCCCTCGTGACGCTTAGGTTCTTTACTCCATTCACTGGTGCGAAATCCAAAAACTGACGATGGGTGCAATATAACCCAGTGGGGTTGACGCACCTTAAAACCCCAATAATCATCATCAAAAACTGACGAGCTAAGCATTCATCTTCCCCGATAAATTTGGCTAGATCACTTAAGTGACACGTGGTGGCGAGCCAGAATGCCTTAAAATTAGGCAGTCTAGTGTGCAGTGTCTTAAATTGCCTATGCATATGAAATTCAGGCGTTCGGACATAGTGAAAAATGACAAACTACAGATTAGACGAGTGAAATCAAAATCCGGAACCGGAACATAATCGCACTTATAAAACAATAAAGTATCCATATGGCTCAGGGTTGCTTAAAATAATCATTCAAGTGGGCCCTGATATCCAGAAGTTTAACGTTGAGCACATGGCGTCCACTGGAATGAACCGACCAAAAAAGTGTCTGGTGCCCCACAGCCCTTAACTTCGGACGTTCCGTTATCTATGGCTAGATCAATTTTGAAGTCGATTCTTTCCATGCAACTCAGATAGTTAATGTTAAACTTGTCCAATGTAGGGAGGGGGTCGCTGCTCCCTTTGGCCCCAGCTCTGGTTCCTTCGCCTGTGTTAATTCAACCGCAACCCTTACCATGTGTGTCTATGATATGTTTACCAAAACACGAAAGTTTTAGTCACGGATATTTTTATCCGTGACTAATACTTGGATGAACTGATTTTCCAGGTGAAACGTCGGATAAAAACGAAAGGGCCTGTATGTATATGCATATAAAAAGCGGAAGCTGTGGCAACCTTTGAGCTGCTGAGTGAACGTGGTAACCAGCAAAAAAGCAAGCTTTACCTCTCTGATATAACAGTTGTTTTATTATAAGCACTTCGTGTTGATATGTATTCACTTCAAATTGTATAAAGTTTATCAGGATATCTTCCCTCATAGGTAGTTCCGTCGAAGTTATGTAATTCTGTATGAATTCGACGTTTTTATCTGTCTGGTTTATCCAAAATAGGTGGCATAAATGATTATGTGTGAAGAATTCAGGTTCAGCGGGTGTTGTAACAAGCAGTAGATGTACTATCGTGACGGTGCTGCGCGTCAAATGAGCAGTGCATGCGTGTCTCGCCTCCATGGTTTGCTGGTGCTGGGTGGCCAGCAGGTTGGTTCTGCGGTAGGCCAGCACGGCGGCGGCCAGCAGCGCCAGCGGCTGCAGCGAGTCGTAGGCCAGCACCAGGTCCCACAGCTGCAGCAGCTGCTCCACCACCAGGTAGCCGGAGAAGGCGCGCACCAGCCAGCGGAACACCAGCCGCAGCCTGGCGGGCCGGACACGCGTCAGCCGGCTGCCGGTCGGCGGGCCGGGGGTCGGGGGGTCGGAGCACGTCACTAGTCAGACACCGGGGAACACCAGCCGCAGCCTGGCGGGCCGGACACGCGTCAGCCGGCTGCCGGTCGGCGGGCCGGGGGGGGGGTCGGAGCACGTCACTAGTCAGACACCGGAGCCGTGTGTCGCTACCACGGCAGCGTCGGCCCGGCTGCCGGTCGGCGGGTCGGAGCACGTCACTAGTCAGACACCGGAGCCGTGTGTCGCTACCACGGCAGCGTCGGCCCGGCTGCCGGTCCGCGGGTCGGAGCGCGTCACTACCAGTCAGGACACCAGAGCGTCGTGTGTCGTACAGGCAGCGTCGCCGGCTCCGTCCGCGGGTCGGGCGCGTCACTTAAACATTGTGTGTGTCGCTATCACGGCAGCATCGGTCCGGCTGCTTTGTCCACACAGAACAGCACAACGAAGCTCCGTTGGCAAAGTCGAGAGTTTTACGACTGAAGTGTGCCCGGAGACGAGCCGTAGCTGCAAGGGGGTGGGGAGAGGTGCACTCAGCAGACCAAGATGCCTGCATACCTTCCCTGATCCCATCCTATTCTGGTCCACATCCCTCATTCACATGATCTACAAACTCCACAACCACCCTCTCCATCCCTTCCCCATACAAATCCACCTCTGGCCCTCCATTTCCCCCCTCGCAGAAGGATTCGTGTGGATTCCCTGTGGTGGATCAACATTTCGGCGATTCCTGACGGCCGATGGGAGAGGAAGGAAAAGGGAGAGAGTGAGAGATGCGCGAAAAAATAGAATACGTGGTTTTTACCTATATAAAGATGACAAAGCTCAGACATCGTAACCTACCCCAGTTGCCATCAAATTAATTGGCGCTTTCCTTCATGATTTCCTCCGTAGAATCCTTCTTTTCCGATGCTCCTCAGGTTAGTTCCACAACGAACGACCGTTCAACCCGCAAAAAAACAATTGCTGCTCGCCTGGTATAGTCATCGTGTAAACGTAGCTGAGCTTAAAAGCAATATGATGATGTTCATTATCACCAACCGGCGTGGGCATGGATAGTACAGGCGCACGCCGTGGAGAACAAGGATGCCTCCCAACAGATGCGCACAGGGTAGATGTTGACCCGGCCGACCCTCGGGGGGGGAATGTGACCGGCCTCCGGGTCACGTGACCGTTATTACAAACAGCACGCGCAGGCGCCGCCCGCATGATCACATCCTACAACTGTGTGATTCAGTTCAGTTTCTATTCAGCAGCAGTACAAACACTGCGATACTCGGCTTGTGTGCAGCATCGATCCCGGCAAGAGACGTGAGAAGACTATCACACACGGGGTCCACCTATAGACCCTGGTGAGTACCACGGCTGCCCGACGGTGCCTATTGTACACGCTGCAGCGGACCCCACGACGAACTCACGGCTGGACCCGAATCTGTCGGCAGTGTAGCCACAACTTGAGCTCGTGTTCGCGCAGCAGACGCTCGAACAGCAGGCTGATGCAGACGATGCCGTTGGGTCGGCTGGACAGCGTGTGCAGGAACAAGAAGTAGCGCGTGTACAGGCGCTCAAAGGTGAACAGCAACTCCAGAGGATCGCTGATGACGAAGCACAGCGGCGCTACTGCAGCAGACACGCGTTTGACGGTCACTGTGTGGGACACGGGTGTCGGCTACTGCTGGTAGCCATGAGGCTGTTGTCCTACCCGTCCGCACCAGTCCCGGACCTACCAGTCCCGGACCGCACGGTCCACGCCAACAATGTTACTCCAGGCTTTATATAAGATGTGCCCTCCCAGTCCTGGACCACACGGTCCACGCCAACAATGTTACTCCAGGCGTGATATAAGATGTGCCCTCCCAGTCTTGGACCGCACGGTCCATGCCAACAATGTTACTCCAGGCTTTATATAAGATGTGTCCTCCCCGTCTCGGACCGCACGACCCACGGCGGTAACGTTACTCCAGGCTTCATTCAAGATGTCCCCTCCCAGTTCCGGACCGCACGACTCACGCCAGCAACGGTACTCCAAGCTTGATATTCAGCTCACGCAACGAGTTCGACGAGCAGCGCTCCCCCCACGCTCCACGCAGCGCCATGCGCCCGGTTTGACTCTGTACACAGCCGCGAGCCGAGCCATCTCTCGATCCATCGTGGAGACACGAGTCCCAGGCTCGGCCATCAGGTGGCCCAGGCTCGGGACACCACAACTGTCATAATGTCACTGCAGGTAGCGGGCGCCAATGACGTAGAAGTTGTTTAATCGGTGGGGGAAATAGCACGACATTGCCGATTTCTGCGTCTCCTGCGACAATTTCGATGCAGCGGGGCCGCACGGGCAGCAATTAAATGTTGCAGCGATCGCCGCTTCAATGCATACGAACACAAAGCAGTATCTGATTACGTTGAGCTCAGTACCCTGCACACCGCGGCTGCCGGAGACAGGGAGAAGCGGTACTGCTTGTTCGGGTCGCCTGGCGCCAGCACCGTACTACTACCACCGGACATACTCACGGTACATGGAGAACCCGTGGAACGGCACCACGCCGCACGGCGGGTACGCGAAGGTGGTGTGTTGCGGCGCGCCGGCGGCGGTGGCACGCGCCGGCGAAGCGGGCAGTGCCGCCAGCGCCGCCAGCGTCTCCGTGTGCCGCAGGAACTTGAGCAGCGTGTCGCGCACCAGCTCGGCGAACACGAAGTACTGGTCGTCGTTGCCGGTCGTCAGCTGGACGTCTCGCGCCACCAGCCGGTCGGCCAGCAGCTCGTGCTGCACCACCGCCTGCTGCAGCTCGACGAACTGCGCCCCGTGCTGCCGGCCGGCAGGGGCGGTGTCAGCTTCACTGCTGCTGCCGGCCGGCAGGGGCGGTGTCAGCTACACTGCTGCCGACCGGCAGAGGCGGTGTCAGCTACACTGCTGCCGGCCGGCAGAAGCGACCAAATGGTAGGCCACCGATACAGCTACTGCCAGTGTCTGTACCAACGACAAAGCTGGCACGGCTACGAACTCCACCCCTCAGATGTAACTCGAACGTGAAAGTACTAATGAAGCTGTTCCCGACGTCACTATGTTATACCCCCCCCCCCCGACGAGGCACCACCTTTACGTGGTGGGGGGGGGATTGAGTGCCCTAAGGACCCGGACTCCCAGTCCACCGGTGAGCCGGCGAGGGGCCAGACTAGGAGTGCCTTACTCGTCCTTCCATCCATACGCTCCCATTCCAATGCCCATCTCATCCCAACATCCATGTCCTTCACCTGGCCCTGCAACACCAACTATCCCTACTAAGAGCAGGCAGGACAACTTCCCCGGTCCTGCCCTCCAGCTCAGTTTTATCGGGGTAGTCGCGCCCCCTCGGCCCGCCCCCGGGGTTGACGGAGTCCTGGAGGCTGAGGTCCCCCGTCGTACGGTGCTAGTTGCGACGGGGGAACAACACGCCTCTTTGGTCCTAATATCCCGGAGGGGCGGGCGGGTTCGTATGGCCCCATACGGACCAAGTGGCTTGTCGCCTCAGGTCGGGGGGGCCTGGGCTTCGTCCCGGTGCTTGCTGGCTTGGCCGGCAGGGGTCAAGGGGTGGGTGGTGTTAGATCCCGACCGGGGTGGTGAGTACCTCTCTCCCGGTCGGGGATGGCATCGCCTGGCCCGTATCGCTCTTCGGATATCTGACGTCCTCCCGTTGTCGGGATACAGGCGTCCCCCCGGTAGGGCCCCTGTGTGGTGGGGTATTACGAGGAGCCGAAATAAACGCACACTCTCATGGATAACTCAAATAAACAAACCCACCCTGGACCTCTCAGAAAGGGCCAGAAAGTTAGCTTCCCCCCCCCGGAAGTTGTACCACCGACCCGACACCTGCAGAGGCGTACCGCCCTGCAAGTTCGCCGTCCCGCACCGTGGTTCCTACCAATGCTTCTCATAGAAGTATAGACGGAAACAAGAGTTGGGAAACCAGATCACCCTCTCCGAGAGTGCTTGTGTTAAAATCTAGTGATCCTGGGAAGAGCCTATCTGCACTTTCGCCCTTTGAGCGTAAACGCGGATGCGACAAAATGGGTGAAGTAATGAGATGTGAGAAGCTACGAGATGGATCGATCGAGGTGGAGTTTCGGAGTGCAGACGACGCTAAGAGGACCCTCGGGATAACGGAATTCAAATACTCCATAAGGGAACAGGGTAAGACGATGGACATTTCCATACCTATTGTTGTCGAGCCCCATAGGACAAAAAACCACTCAAAAGGCGTTATAAACTGCTTTGATCTTAAGGACGTATCGGATTCAGAAATCGTCGATGGCCTGTCCGAGTACGGTGTTGTGGAAGCGCGCAGGATCAGGGTGAGGAGAGGGAGCGACCTGCAAGCAACAAACAACATTATTTTAACTTTTAATTCGACAGACCTTCCCGTTACAGTGTACGTAGGATACGTGAAGGTAAAGGTACGTGTTTTCGTCCCGAACCCGATGAGATGTTTTAGGTGCCAACGTTACGGACATACTACCCAATATTGTCGCGGCCGCCCGACCTGTGGTAGGTGCGGTACTTCAGAACACACCGACGGAAAGTGTGACTCAGAACGCCTGTGGTGTGTAAACTGCGGCCAGGGCCAAGTCCCACACGCTGCCTTTGATAGAGCCTGCCCAGCACATCTGAAGGAAAGGGAAATCCTAGCTTTAAAATGTTCCAGAAACCTATCTTTTAGACAGGCGAGAGAGGCCTACGATGAGATTCACCCCAAGGTATCGTATGCAGAGAAGGTGAGGAGCATGCTACGTACTACCAATTACCCAAGCTCAACTAGTATTTCCCAGCTCCCCTCTCCCCATTCTCAACCAACATGCCCGACAGCGCAACAGCAGCCGCAAATCTCCAGCGCCGCGCAAGTCCTGACACAGCTCAGGGCTCTTCTGACATCTTTTGGACTGGTTTGCTCGTCAGAGCAGTCGCAGCCCACCGGGTCGACTGACAGAGTGGAGGGTTCAGACGCCAGTGCATTACCTACTCCCACAGTACAGCAGCAAGATGGATGGCTTGTCGCGCAAAGAACCAAGAGGTCAAGCCACTCCGCCACGTCCCCCCTATACCCCACCTCATCCACCGTCACCACCACATCGACTCTCACCTCCACATCCACCCACCAAAGCTTACCCACACCCAAATCCACTGTTAGCCCTCCGCCACCTCCAACCATCTCTGGTGGGACTGGTGCAGTGGCCCGCAGAGTGCCAGTGATACCGCCACAGGCGGTGGAGGTCCGCTCCGGTGCTCCTGACATGGGGACATCGGGCCGGGCTTCCCGTGGTGGATCCCGGGACCCATCGCCAGCCGCGCGAGCTACGGGACCTCCGGTGACTCACCCATATACTGCTGCAGTCCGCGAAGGTGCTGTGTCCGCCGAGAGCACAAACAAGTTAATGGGCCCACCGTCTATGTCTTCCCGTGCAGGCGGGAAACCAGCCCAATGGTCTCCTGCGGCAGGACGTAAGCGGTCTCCCCATGGCCCACATCACCACCAGGTGGAGGGGGCCCAAGATCTCGGCCTCGTGCTTGCTCAGCATCCACAGAGTTCAGTGATAATCCAAGTGCAACATAATTTGTGATAATCTCTTTTTACGCAACACGCACGCACAAATGTGTTCATCGTATGTCAAGTTTTTAAAAGCTTTAGTGTTTTAAATGGTTAATTTACGAACCATTTTACAATGGAACTGCAGGGGGCTGCGTACGAGCATGGACGACCTACAAACAGTTTTAAGTCAGCACCGTCCAAGCGTGGTTTGCCTACAGGAAACAAAGCTGAGGCCCAGCACAGCTTGCACCATAAAAATATATACGACTTTCCGTGAGGACGTACCAGGTGGTGCCGTTGCGCACGGTGGTGTGCTCTTGGCAATACATCACAGCATACCCGTACAGCAGATCAAGTTGCGTAGCAATGCTCAAGCAGTAGCAGCACGTGTGTATTTTGGACGACGACCAGTCAGCATATGCTCTATTTACCTACCCCCTGGAACAGGTTTTAGTGCCGAATACATCGGAGCTTTGCTGATTCAGCTACCCCCTCCGGTCATTCTACTAGGCGATTTTAACGCACACCACACGCTTTGGGGTTGTGCTGATACCAACACACGAGGACGAGTCTTAGAACGTTTTCTACTTGACGAGTCGCTATGTATTTTAAACACTGGAACGCCGACGCATTTTACGCTTCCGTCTGGACAAACATCAGCTCTCGACTTGAGTATAGTGAGCCCACAGCTGGTTCAGCATTTCACGTGGTCGGTGTCCGACGACCCGCTGGGCAGTGATCATTTCCCGGTTTGGTTGTCGTGTCGCGATGGCGCGGTACTCGGTCGGCGTCCACAGCGGTGGAATTTTCGCAATATTGAGTGGGATGAGTTCCAATCAGGAGTGGAAGCCAGACTCCCAACAGACCCTGAAGATCCGTCATTAACAATCGATGCATTTACTTCAATTATAATTGACTCAGCCACTGCTTCCATACCAAGGACCTCCGGCACTCTCCGCCGTATTCCTGTCCCATGGTGGACTCCAGAGTGTCGCCTAGCAATTCGAGCTCGAAGATGCGCCTTCAGGGCATTCGACCGTCACAGTACAACGGAAAACCTCATAACATTTAGAAGAGCCAAGGCATTGGCTCGGCGCACTATTCGAGCGGCGAAGCGTGCGTCATGGAGAACGTATATAGGGCTGCTGTGCCGAACTACACCGACGTCCGAAGTATGGGCTCGTATCAAGAGGATTTCTGGGCAATTCTCGTCAATTCCACTCCCGGTACTTATTATTGGAGACCACATCATAGCTGATCCAGGCGAAGTAGCGTGTCGTATTGCTGATGTTATCGCAAGGCGTAGTGAAGACACCGATCCAACATTTTTACAGTACCGTGCCCGTAGCCAGAGGGAGGATATCAGTTTTACCACACCCGAACAACTTGTTTACAATTTGCCGTTTACACAAGCAGAACTTACCTCTGTGATCAGTGATTTGAAATGTGTGTGTGAGGGACCAGACGGTGTGCACAACGAAATGCTGAAGCATTTACCAACGCCTGCAAAGCACACTTTAATCGCCATCTACAACAGACTTTGGGATGTGGGATATTTCCCACAAGCTTGGCGAAAGGCAATCGTCGTACCTCTATTAAAGCCTGGCAAAAGTGGCGAGGATCCAACCCATTATCGTCCGATATCGCTCACTTCATCATTGTGTAAGCTGATGGAAAGAATGGTAAACCTTCGCCTCAATTGGTTCTTAGAGACCCGGAACGTTTTATCCAACGACCAGTGCGGCTTTCGAAAAAATCGCAGTACGATCGACCATGTCTTAAGGCTCGATACTGAGATTCGTTTGGCTTTTGCGAACAAGAAACATCTAGGAGCAGTGTTTTTCGACATTGAAAGTGCTTTTGATACCGCCTGGAGACATGGGATCTTGCAGAAGCTCCATCAGTGTGGAATCCGTGGATCTCTGGGTGTGTTTGTAAAAAACTTTATGACTGACCGACAATTTTGTGTGCGAGTGGGCGATCAGACGTCGGATTGGCTCCACCAGGTTGAGGGAGTCCCTCAAGGCAGTGTACTGAGCACTTCCCTCTTCTCGCTTCTTATAAATGACATTGGCAACTCACTTCCCTCGTCAATCGGAAGATCTCTCTTCGCTGACGATTTTGCGATCTGGTCTTGCAGCTCGTCAACTCCTCTCATGGAACGACAGCTGCAACTTACAATTTCTCGACTCGAAAAATGGGGACATCAGAATGGTCTCAGGTTTTCCATAGCAAAAACGGCAGCAATTCATTTCTGCCGACGCCGAGGTAATTGTCCGGACATGACTCTGAAGCTGTACGGACAAGACGTTCCGTCAGTACAAATGGCTCGTTTTCTTGGAGTGCAGTTTGACCACCGTCTTTCATACAGAGATCATATAAAAGCGCTCCGTGACAAGTGTTTTAAAGCAATGGCAATATTGAAGTGTGTCTCCCGTATGTCATACGGTGCTGACAGAAAGACTTTGCACCTGCTCTACCGTAATCTCATTCGTTCGAAGCTTGACTATGCATGTTTTATATACGACGGGGCGTGTGCCACCACTAAGCGAATGTTAGACCCAGTGCACCACGCTGCGGTGAGAATAATTACTGGAGCATTTCGTACATCCCCAACGGCCAGCGTACTAGCGGATGCTCACGAACCGCCATTGTCCATGAGGCGTGAAATGCTCGGTCTCCAATACGCCTGCAAAATACGACAGTTTCCGACACACCCAATATATCCAGCGGTGTTCTCCCGTCACATGCATGCGGTCCTTCGTGACCACATTAGGAGAGGAACGTCTTACTGTGTTAGAATGAGGACGCTCCTTAGACAAATGAGACTTCGAATGCGGGGAATTAGGCAGTATGAACAAATAACTACTCCCCCGTGGGAACTGGTCTCCCCCTTCATTGACATTTCCCTCGCTGTCGAGAGAAAACAAGATGTGACAAAAGAGGAACTACTATCACGCACCTTAGAGCATATTTCTTCAACATATCATGGTTACATCGTTGCATACACAGATGGTTCAAAGACAGACACAGGCGTGGGTAGTGCTTTCGTGAGGGGATTGACCACAAGATCTTTTTCCCTGCCACCACACGCCACGGTCTTTACTGCCGAGTTGATAGCCATCAGCAAAACCCTTTCATACATCGAAGTCGACGACGAGGAAACGCATGTTATTTTGACTGATTCTCTGAGCAGCCTTTTGGCCTTGCGTAGTTTTAACCAGCAACATGCCATTGTACGAGACATTTTATCGCAACTTACTTCGATACAAAACATGGGAAAACAAGTAACACTTTGCTGGATCCCAGCACATGTCGGAATACGTGGTAACGAGCTGGCCGATCAGGCTGCAAGGCGAGCAGCACAAGCACCAAATAGACGCGTGCTCCCACTTCCAGCCAGTGACCACTACCCAATTATCTCAACATTTATTCTCGGACAGTGGCAGGGCAGATGGGACCAAATGGAGTTCAACAAATTGAAGCAAATCAAACCACATCTAGCGCTGTGGCCCTCGTCCTTCAGCCAAACTAGAAGGGACGAGGTGGCCATCTGTCGACTCAGAATTGGCCACACGCTAGCCACACATAGATATTTATTGTGTGGGCAAGAAAGGCCGAAATGTATGAGGTGTAATGCCGCGCTAACCGTGCACCATGTGCTGGTGGCCTGTCCAGCATATACGGAAGAACGTAGACGTCACTTCGGATATGATGCTAGTACTTTGAAGTTGGACGACTTGTTGGGAAACGATTCCCGATTTATACACAACAGAGCGGTTTTGAGCTTCCTTGCAGATATAGGATTTGAAATAATATACACACCTTCCTAGCTGATAATTTGCTTTCATAGATATGCTCTGTTAAGCGCTCTTCATATGTGGCAATCTGATGTGTGATTAAGCAAGCTTGTTATGGGTGCAATATAACCCACTGGGGTTGACGCACCTAAAACCCCAATAATCAATCACTATGTTATACGTAACGTTGCTGTTCCGCACTCATTTGCTCTCCACATTTCCCAATTTCGTTTGGATTTAAAAGTTAGTGGACAACTGGCCATGCATGACGTGATGCCATCGAGAAAAGTCGCCTGATCGAAACCTCGCTTCCACTAAAACAAACAACCAAAAAGTGGCTTAGTCCGGGAATGTGCCACCTATGTTCGGCTTTGATGCCCAGGATGCACTGTACACCCACGTTGTGACTGACGCTCAGGTCAGTATACGCCTACCACATGGTCGGCTTTGGTGCCCAGGATGTAGTGCATTCCTACCATGTCGGCTTTAATGCCCAGGATGCGCTGTACGCCCACATTGTGGTTTTCACGCTCAGGTTACAGCATATGCTTACCATCTTGTCGGCTGTCATGCCCAGGATGCAGTGTATTCCAAACTTGTCGGCTTTGATGCCCAGGATGTTCTGTGTGCTCACCTTGTGGTCAGCTCCGACTCCCAGGATGTGCTGAATGCCCATCTTGTGGCGGGCTCTGACGCCCAGGCAGTGATAAATTATTCGTGAAATAGGTGGAATATACCACTTCCGGAATACTCAATCGACATCCTTCTCAGAGAAGCATTGACGTATGCTTCTTGATTTGTGTTTCAATCTTCATGTCTGATTTCTAACCGTATCTCGTATATAAGTGTCATGCTTATCCTCAACATCACCGATCGTCATCCATGAACATATCGTAAGTTGCATCGCAATTTCAGGTTAAGGGATTTACCTATTATTTGTTCTGGCATTAAATACCACTTCATAGTAACTGGAATTTTTGTTTCGCTATCGCTAACATGGGCATCCGCAAATGAGGTATGCGTAGCTCTTCCAGCAGTTCTCGGTAAGAGCTCCGATACGAAAAAGGTACACTTGTAAGTACATTGTTGGCTCAGAATTCCGCTTGAAGGACATAATGGTTATTTTAAGGAAACTCGTCTCCATGGCGTATTGCAACATCCTACTGTATTCGTGTTGACATCTCACACCTAACGAAATAAACCATTATTTTACTACTGCACCCAGGATGTGCTGAATGCCCACCTTGTGGCCGGCTCTGACTCCCAGGATGTGCTGCATGCCCACCTTGTGGTCGGTTCCGATGACAGGATGTGCTGTATGCCCACCTTGTGGTCGGCGGTTCTGATGCTAGGATGTGCTGTATGCCCACCTTGTGGTCGGCGGTTCCGATGACAGGATGTGCTGTATGCCCACCTTGTGGTCGGCGGTTCCGATGACAGGATGTGCTGCATGCCCACCTTGTGGTCGGCGGTTCTGATGCTAGGATGTGCTGTATGCCCACCTTGTGGTCGGCGGTTCCGATGACAGGATGTGCTGTATGCCCACCTTGTGGTCGGCGGTTCTGATGCTAGGATGTGCTGTATGCCCACCTTGTGGTCGGCGGTTCCGATGACAGGATGTGCTGTATGCCCACCTTGTGGTCGGCGGTTCCGATGACAGGATGTGCTGTATGCCCACCTTGTGGTCGGCGGTTCCGATGACAGGATGTGCTGTATGCCCACCTTGTGGTCGGCGGTTCCGATGACAGGATGTGCTGTATGCCCACCTTGTGGTCGGCGGTTCTGATGCTAGGATGTGCTGTATGCCCACCTTGTGGTCGGCGGTTCCGATGACAGGATGTGCTGTATGCCCACCTTGTGGTCGGCGGTTCCGATGACAGGATTTGCTGTATGCCCACCTTGTGGTCGGCGGTTCCGATGACAGGATGTGCTGTATGCCCACCTTGTGGTCGGCGGTTCCGATGACAGGATGTGCTGTATGCCCACCTTGTGGTCGGCGGTTCTGACGCCCAGGATGTGCTGTATGCCCACCTTGTGGTCGGCGGTTCCTATGACAGGATGTGCTGCATGCCCACCTTGTGGTCGGCGGTTCTGATGACAGGATGTGCTGCATGCCCACCTTGTGGTCGGTTTTGACGCCCAGGATGTGGCGCCAGATGCGGCCGCGCTGGCTCTGCGGTACTCCCAGTTTGGCGAACTCGCGGCTCACCGGCGCGTACTCCATCTCAATCACTGCAACAGGCGGGGCCGGGTCTGATCAACGCCAGCTAGTGCTGATGCCGTCTGAATCCCGCGCTCGGGCGCCGGACACTCGCACAGTCCAGCAGGGTTGTTATTATTGTATGAAGTTCCGAGTTTCCAAGGGCGACACCGTCAATTTGCTCCAATACGGCTAAACATAAAATGTGTGAAGTTTGGTCGCGGTTGAAAAGCGTTTAAATGTACGGAATCGCACCTGAAATTGTTTGTTTTTAATCGTGTATTTTGATATACCTACTTCTGAGATTGGTTATTGGTTTTACGATACGTCGACCGTGGGGTCATATAGGGTCATCAATCTCTCACGCCGATTGGCCGCGGGTGAAGAGTAGCGATATGCGAGATTCAAACTCATAATCTTTATATTGTGATACGGGCATAACTTACCCCTAGACTACTCGCCCTTGCCTATTTCTTTATTTTTCACCACACTGAAAGTGCATAACTTTATATCATATCCACATGCATGCATCACATTTATATGTCCATTTTGAGCCCCCTGGCGCCATTTTCACCTATATCCATTACGAATTGACGGTGCAACAACTTCCGTAACATACTTTTAAGGTAGTCTCCAGCCGCGTAGTAGCGTGGCTGGCGCCAGCCGAAGCTCGATTGAGGTTGGGGTGGGTGGGAGGTGGCGGAAGGAACACTATGACATGGTTTAGAAACTTGATCGCAAGTTGGCAATTACCTCTATGGGCCTTTGACGTGGCAGTTTGAGCATGGCAGCAAACCCTGGCCGCCGAAATGAGCTTCAGTAAGAAGTTGGTATTCCTGCAAATGCATGGCACCACCAGCGCAGGGCTCGGGCGCAAGGAATTGCCAAAGGACCAATTCGTAATGGATATGGGTGAAAATACCACCAGTGGACTCAGCATGGACGGGAGAGATTGTGATGCATGAAGGTAGGTATAAATTGGAGCGATACGCCTTCAGTGCTGGGAAATGTCAGACGTTCATTAAAATCGACAATTTGTTTTACAGTCTGGTGCGATGCGGCAAGGCTAGACGTTCTTCAGTCGCGACCAAGCTTCACACATTGTATTTGCATTCGTCTAAGACTTCCTGTCGATAATTATGATCATTATCTCCGAAACAGAAGTGCAGAAGCTTCTCAAAAATAATAATGGCACGTGGACAGGAATCAGAAGCGCGACCAAGGAAAGGGCCCTTAGTAACCAAGCATGCACTGGATCAAACAAGACATTTTGAGATTTTCACCACGCAGAACGTTAATTTTTGGGGGCGGTTCGCGTGCGGAAGGCTTTATCTATTGATTTCCATTTTTGTTCTTTGGTCGCCAAACCGCCTTAGGAAAATCTTGGCTGTGCCACTATCAGGGATGTAAAAAGAAATATCCTTTTCTTTTCGTTTTCTTTTCCACCAGAAAGTGTGGCAAGAAGGGAAATAATCTTCGAATTGAATTACAATGAATTTTCCCAGCGAACCTCCATACGGAGCATTCCATGAGGTCAAGTATGGCTCAAGACCATTATATGGCAGCAGTTAGCAAAGCGTAATGGGCTTGACAGAAACTGCAGAATAGCACTAAGTGTGGCGAATGCTACGAATGCGCTAAGCGGATGTACACGTGCACGAACGTCGACCCGGTGAGACCGGCCATTATAGAGTAGGATGGGTGAAATTGGAAGATTAAACAATTGTAAAGTTATTTGCGGAGGTGCAATTTCAGCAGCAGTGAGAGCAGAGCAGACACTTATGAACACATACCAGGAAAAAAACTTTGAACAGCGTGAGGGGTTGAAATCCGGCGACTGAGAAACGTTGGTGGTAGGCCAGGCCCCTCCACAGGAAAATTAAATTGTTACGAATTAATTAAATTATTTAAAAAAAGAGCTTATTCGAGAGAAAAAACAGCTGTCAAAATGCGGTGACATTAAAAATGGGGGTGGTTGGGCCCCTTCGAAATCCGTCTACACTGTCCTCCCCCATCCTAGCATCCTAATAGACTGCTGCATTTAACCCTGCGACCTGGGGTCGAAATGTGACGTATAGCGTATCGATGTTATCCCAGTATAATTATGAATATTATGCTGAACACTTCAAACTTGTAACTGTTATTGGTTTTACACAGCGAACAGCTAAACGCGATTTTTTTTATACTTGTAGAAAACTGACGTTTAAACTGACCAGGGAGATCAACCAGCTACACAAATGATACAAATCGGGTACCGATCGCCAGATCTCGTCACGTACAACACGCTGGCTTTTGCTTCATGTCGCTGGCACTCTGTTTGGAAACGCTAGGCGGTTGTCCTGCACTTCCCCTGCTTTGGGAAAGGTGACAGATTCAGTACACGAGCGAGGTACCCGCTGTTTACTGCTCACAGCAGAATGACTGTTGTGGCGTCACCGCGGCCGGTCTGGTGAGCACGTGGCATATCATTACTGCAATTTGACCTGAAGCCCAAATAACTAACTACTGCAATTTGTCAGAAAAGTCGCTCATTGCAATGCGCACGAACTCGCCTCGTGAAACTGGAGTCCTTCCCTCTGCTTTCACCGGTGCGTCGAGATCTTGGGCTGCGCACCGATATGTGATGAGTGGTGGTGAGCGACCGTTCCCGTAAATATACCGAAACAGCATCCGCCGAGTACAATGGTGATGCATGGACCCGTGTGAGCACAGGTGTCGCATAACTTTGGGCGGACCACAACTCGGATTTCTTCCCATGATTCATTGATTTAACATGACATCCATGTGGAGATTCCAGTTTCCAATATGGTGAGAACCCCACAGCTAATGTATACAATGTCCCGTCTTGTGAGTCGAATTCATCAATGGTTGCATTTGTGTGTGTGGACATGAACTGCATTGAAAACACTGGAACGGAGGCCTTCCTTAATCGCTGACTGAACTTTGTATCGCTGAATGAGCGCTGAGACCAGCTTGACCGACCCGTGTCGCCAGAGCTGGCAGCCCGTGCGTCAGGATCTGCGTACCCTTGGCACCGACAGCCTGACGGAACTGGCGCACAGTCAGGTGAGGACGGGAGGCAGCCGGCAGGTCGGCACACAGGCTCAGGTGCTGCAGCCGCCGGCTCCCGAGCTCCTCCAGCTGCTGCCTCTGCAAACCAGTCACCTCAGGTCAGGGCACTTCAGGCCATCTCAGATCATTGTAGGTCAGCAGGTTGAACATCACGTACAAAAGTCGATATGAGTGGAGGCCGGAACGAACAGACGATTCAATATTGATAGTTTTGATGTTCACAAAGATTTTCTGCTCGATCGTGTGACGACATGCATTCGCATTAGCCAAATGCTAAGGGATAGAAGAACTAAACTAACGGACCTTCATAGTGCAGGTAGGCTCAGGCAGGTAAAAAGCGGTCTTTGCTCCTCACTACAGCATCAGCACTATGATTTAAATATCAAGCCGTATCCAAACAGGATGTGGCCAACGGTGCGCTTCATGTGCGTCGTCAGAATGCCCAGCAGACATGAAGTGCATTCGCTGACTCACACACCTACAATGATTGTGAAATGAATCTAAACATTGTTAAGCATGTTGTCAAATGAATATTTAATCCCGCATCTGAATGTTGACTTTCGCATATCGGTTCGTTGGCCGATTGGTTTGCTATTTAAGCTTCAGGGCGAATCGACCAAACGTAGCCATTTAACGCATTGTACGTACTGGTTGAGCCGCGTTGCGTGACATATCTCTTTATCTGTCATGTCTGTTCATAAACTTCGTCTGTATATAGCATCGTATCTGTATCGTTTGTATGTCGTCTCCAGGTATATGAATATTTGATGAGGATATCTACAATACCGAACAATGAATTTCCAGATTTCACAACACAAAGCTCCCATTCATCAGCAATCCCAGCATGCACCGGCCACTGCAATCAAGTTATCGAATGGCACATCATGGCGCATGATTTCACATTTCATTTCACAATACCGGTGTATGACGCCGGTTTCCGTGTGGCACTGATTATCACAAAACTTTACGTAGGGCATGGCATTGCACAATTTCACGCATAACACGGTTCGATGCAGCTTACGCCACACAAGTGAAGTCTAACTGCTGGTATAACAGTACCTATGACGTATCTGCATGTGTGGCACAGTATGACGTAATTGCACACATGGCAGTGGGCCATAATGGCATGCATGGAGCAGCATGCCGTGGTTGCACTATGCCAAGGCAGGGTGTAATTACACGAGTGACACCACATGGCGGGGGCGATCCTTGAATACCCAGTCGTAGAGATACTCGGAGAAGCTCTAATACACATCAGAATCACAATAGTATTTGAGCGCATCGCTTTCAGGCGAATATGCGTGTACTCCAAAGAGTACACACGATGCATCTGAATCATTGTTTAAGATCGTTTTCAAGGAGTTAAATAACTTGAATTGTATTGAATAATTACTGAATGGATGATTAAAGGCAAATAGCAAACTTAAAACATGCCAAATAGACGATTTGAAACACCAGTTTATAACGGAATTAAGTAAATACGAAATATTGATACTAGTACCACTGAAGAACATGCATGGATAAATGCGTTCCCATAATATGTAAATTCGTGATATACTATGTTCCTCCAAGATTCATGAGGTGACGGGCCATTGGCCAGCAGAGTTCGTACCAGCTCGGAGAGGTCAGGAACCTGAAGAGGCAGCCGGATCATGCCGTACAGAAAATCACCACTGAAACAGACAGAAAAACACCCCTGAGATGGACAGAAAACAAACGTAGCTACAACTGTCCGACAAATCACCAATGAATCTTGTAGAAAATAGCGCTATAAGACAGATACTTGGAGCTTAAGCAGACACATAACTCGCAACAGAGTAGACACAGGAAATAATCTTTCAAGGCTCCAGACGGGGCTAGAGGTTGCAGGCTAAAAAACCATCGACAACATGTGTAGTTAGATCAGTGAAAGGGATATAAAACATGGAAATACTATTTTGGTTACAGGTGATTCAGGAAGAACTTCAATCTACGTTAGGAAGGCATTTTATTAGATACATGGGCTCCTTGGCCACCTTCTAGGTGAATCGCTAGCATTTGCATTGAAATTTGCATCGTTAGCTCCGACATCAATTCAGACCTACTTCATTCAGACGCACTAGATGAAATTCATCCAGACAAACCTGTCCACCCAGATTAAATCCAGAAACATCCATTCAGACACTTATCCAGTGACACACTGAGCCGGACATACTCCGCTTCAAGGGCACCTGTAGCTTTAGGCGAGTGATGCCTACACGCATGGGTGTTTATTTTGTAAGATTTATTAGGGGTGGGGAAAAATATATGAGGGAAATGGGCCGACCCAAATTGATTGGGGGGGGGGGGGCAGACTCCATAGGGTCACATGCTAAAAGTTTAAATAATTGGGGGGGCAAAGCCATCATTGAGGGGGCACTTGCCCCTCAAAAACATCAAACAACACCCCTGCCTACACGCATGGGCGGCTTGTGAATGTGATCCGAACTATTGCATCACATTACGAAACAAGTTTTATTTCCACATATGTAGTATGGCGGGTGGGACTAATGTGTGTTCCGTGCTACCCCGTTCTCAGTGTTCTGCCCCTGCCAGCTGTGGACCATTTTCCAGCGCTCTTACCTGTACGGTATGTAGTTGGGGTTCTCGACACGAGTCAGCACCTCCAAGAAGTCCTTCGGAGCATATACCGGACGAAATCTGTCCAAAATTGCTGAAACACAAGAGAGCACAGGGTGCCAGCATTTCGCACGGAAAACATGTAAGGAAGAGTGGTTCGTGAGAGGGGAGAGATAGGGAGGGGAGGGGAGATGGAGATGGAGATGGAGAGGGAGAGGGAGAGGGAGAGTGAGAGGGAGAGGGAGCGAGAGATGGATAGATGGTTGGTTGATAGATGGATTGATCGGAAGATGGAGATATAAATATAGACAACGCATTGTGTGACGGCCACTGGTGGATCTCAGGGGGGGCACAGGAGCCATGTCCCTCCCCAGCAGACCGATTTTTGCCGAAAGGTTGCACTAACATGACATGTTCCTGAAATCTGAAAACATTTTATTTGATATATATTGTCTTAAACACACCCGACGAATGTTAGCTGTTTCAATCTGAATGGTGTCTTTTTCGAAATCGGAGATTTTTGCATTGCCCTCCTCCCCCGCCCACAACCGCTCCAACACCAGGCTTCTGGATTCGCCCGTGATGGCAGCGGTATTGAGAGTAAAGGCAAAGAAAGCCCGCATAGGTGTTTATCTGAATTTGGCCATGTTAGACATAGACGAAGAACTTCTGGGTGGGCCATTTTGCCTCTCAGAGCTTCATTGCACTGTTGCTGTCGAAATAAAGGCGCTAGTCGCCACATCGCCCAGCGATGCCCTATCGACTCTTGACCATGAGTATATATACTGTACCACAGCACATCTATCATCGCGGGTCGGCAACAGCATTACAATGCTTCTTTACTTTTTGACTACCTCACCGAAATATCCATCTCCGTAATATATGCACCTAGTGGAATAGGTTAAACGATGATGTTATAGCGTGACATTTTCTGATCTTTGCCATTATTTTACTATTCTGCGGATTTTTCTGGAATACGCGAGGTATCGACTATTAAATAACTATTATTGTTATGGGCGCTATATGACCATGCAGTCGGTGCGCCCGACTACAACGAACAGCGCACTTTGTGTAAAAATTGGCTGTTCAAGGCGCTACTTCCAACTAAAAAAACAGTTAGCGAAAACGCAGATGGCCTTAATCCCCCTCCCATACAATAGTGGGGCTAAAAGTGCCTTGGCAACGCTCCTTGAAGTCTGCTTTCAGTTCAGTCGAGTGTTGTCAATTTAGAGACCTCTGCAACACACTTGAGATTCAGCATTTACAGGGGCCGAAAACATTTTTTTCAACCTGAGTCTTCCCTTCACCTGGCCAGGTCACGGATATTCAAATATTCTGGGTACACAGTGCTGGTCTGCGCTAACCTGCGTCTTCCACGGCGTCGGTAGGCCGCTCCGTCATCTTCTGCTGCTGTGCAGGCGGCCGCAGTCGAGCCAGTGGTACCCCCAACTCCGAGCTCATCGAGTTCAGCGATTTATACAGCCGCCGCTCCCACAGTCGCTGTGGGCATAGGTAGCTCTCTACCGCGGCTTGTACAGCCCCTGCTGCCATAGCCGCTGTGGGCATGGGTAGCTGTCTGCCGTGACTTGTACAGCCGCCGCTGCCACAGTCGTGGGCAGGGGTAGCTGTCTATCGCGACTTGTACAGCCCCTGCTGCCACAGTCGCTGTGGGCATGGGTAGCTGTCTACCGCGACTTGTACAGCCCCTGCTGCCATAGCCGCTGTGGGCATGGGTAACTGTCTGCCGCGACTTGCACAGCCGCCGCTGCCACAGTCGCTGTGGACACAACTGCCTGCCGCTGCACAACTGTCTACCTTGACTTCTACAGATTCCACCCGATCCATCCATTTCGGAAAAGAAGAATCGGCTCACCGACATTTCAGCAACACCGCCTCCCACTAACACTCACGTCCATACTCCCTCGATGTTAGCGTACAACTCACACGGTAGGTTTTGCGCCATGAAGTGATTTGCTGTCATCCGTCTGTCTTGATTGCTGTGATTTGCTGTCATTTCAAACTATAAAATCCAACCGAGATCAAAAGATAGAAGCATCTCATCTCAAATGGGAGAAGATGTGCTCAAACGGAACCATTGCGCTGGGAAATAAATGGACACGGCTCCAGGGGATGAATGGCGTCGTAAACTTAAGATGCCTACAATATCGAAAAATCAACAACATACTTCCAACAAATGAACTACTCAATATTTATTGGATAAAGATTCTGATAAATGCACAAAATCTATGTTGTACTCAGAAACAATGCAACATAAATTCTGTCAATGCCACCAGCCAAGGCTCTGTGGCTTGCTATTATGGAACTTTTTGGTCTGTCGGATCATCTGTTGCTTGAAGATGTAACATTTGGATTGTGTCGTAACAGAAGTGATGCTGTTACAGGAATGAATTCAATAATAATGCTGGTGAAACAGCTTATCTGGGAAAAGAAGGACCGGTGCAACAATATAACAAAACACATTTTGATGAAACATATATTGGGGTCCCTGGAGGCAGAGAAATGCATATCTAGTACAAGCGATTCGCAGCACAGAAATAATATTTGGATAATATTGGACAATAATATTTCATATTTGAAGAAGAGGCTTTTAATTGGTGTGCTAGAAATAGATCGCTCTTTACACGGTGCGGAGTAACATAGCAGAATGCGGAGTGTTTGTGGGGGGTATTTCACATGCCGTCGGGTGTGCCAATTTAGACACGCCTCCACCTGTTTGACGTGCTTGGCGCCGAGATGTCTCGGCGTGCGCCGACGCAACGTGTGCGCGTGCCGTCATATGATGGCCTTCGTGGCGGCCGGCATCTGGCGCTGGGGCGGGGTTCAGGGGGCCGTCCCGGTGGGGACCGGTCGCCGGCACAGGTAACGCTCGCAGTCGATCGATCTGACCGTTCCGTTGTGGCGCGGTGAGCTGACGAATGTGTATGGCTTGTGCACTGTGGAAAACAATGGTATACTTTGGCGCGTAAATATCGATTATAGTTAGCATTTTTTCCGCCATGCATTGTGTGCGTGTGGCGCGTGGGGTGTGTCTGTGTGCTTGAAGGCATTTGTGAGTTCGCAGTGTAAGTTAAAAAATCGCCTTGCTGGAATATATCACAGATTACGCGCACACAGGGGAGGTATGGGAGCTTGGTTGTTTGTGTAGGACTGAAACGAAGGGAAAGACGAAGCGAGGTGGCTGTATATGAAGAGGTACTAAATGTAATGATGTGATGAGTCTTGGGCCCACTACGGTCACGAGAGTTCATGTGATGCACTGATGCATGTGATGCAGTGATGTTCATGTCATTTCGCTGTAATAAATATAGCAAACTAGGTTGATGCATAACATGGTCTGAAGGCCAACACTTTGTCCTCTTATTTTTTGGTTCTTTTCGGGTACATAAATTACCTTGAGATGTTGCTAACCTTTGGTCTACCAGCGTCATTGAAGACGTAGAAGAACCGTGAACCATGACGATTCGCATGCATGTGTGCCTACTTTCTCCTCGCCATAGCCCATTCGATGGCGGCTCCTGTATGGCGATCCGCTCCCATCACCAGAGCGCACTACTGCCCCCGCTGTTCTGACCTGGGCGCGTCGGATGTATGCCAGCGGCTCCTGTATGGCGGTGAGCGGGTAGTCGGTCGGGTACATGAGGTCTGGGTGACTGAGCACCGTCTGGTACACCAGACTGTGCAGGCGCCGCTCGCAGCGGGACGAGCGCACCAGCGTCACCAGCTGCTCCCTGTAGTCGTCGGCCCCGCACAGCTCCGGGTGGGACGCCACCAGTTTCTGCCGACAGGCCGGTAGGAAGTCGGAGTGGGATGGGGAGAGCGCACCAGGACCACCAGCTGGCAAGGTGAAAAGTAGAAGTACGAGCGTGCATCCTCCCCTGATTTGATACCATAGCACCACAAATACATGACTATGGGTGACGCTCTGTAAGTACAGTCGAGGATCAATGCAGAAACGGCCGACGGTTATCCAAGATGAGGCAAAGGGCGCTTTTCAGCAGCTTCCCGAAACCGAGAAACTTAAGGAAAATAAACGCAGCCTATGAATCACGCAAGGGTAGGGTCTACCCCGAACCCAGTTCTTTACAAAACTGGGACCATTCTTCTCGAATTGTAGTGAATTTTTGTGCTTGATTGGTTTACCAAGGCCAAAGTCCATATATCCGGTGCAACCTACCGCGTAAAGTGTGTGTGTGTGTGTGTGTGTATGTATGTGTGTGTGCACGTGTATGCATGTACAAGTGGATGCATGTGCAAGTGGATGCATGTGTACGTGTATATGTATGTGCATTTGTGTGTACGAGTACGCGTATGCGTGCGCGTGTCTATGCGTATGTGAATGTGCGTGTGTATGCGAAGGTGTGTGTGTGTGTGTGTCTGTATGTGGATGTGTGTGTGTGCGTGTGTATGTATCATCGGAGGTGGGGGGTGGGGGTGTGGTGGGGATGGCAGTGCCAGCTTGTCCCTCAGGACTTCTTGCTGAGATGATAAGAAGTGGATGAACGAATCCCCTAGCCTCACACGTTCCTATACTATGCTCACAGCCATCCAAAACAGAGGATTTGGATCCAACATCCAAAGCAAAACAAATATCCATGTCCAGGGTTGTGATTCAACGGGTTTCGCTCCATACTTAAGATTGGGTGGGTACATCGCGTTTCTTTGAGAAAAACGAGGCTGAATCGAGGCATTGGAAGCAGGGGTGTCACTTTGCATGCGGTAAGGAGGAAACTGCACCCCCCCCCCCCCATAATCAGGTCGAAGCTTAAGCATTGAACCTACGGAGACGCCTTTCCAGAACGCTCGAGTGTACCCTGGCGCTCCGCTCAACGAGTTTCTTTTAGCCGATGACGCCTCTCTTCTGATAAGAATGCTACCAAAAGCATCAATTGTGCCACCCAATCAATTTCACAGTGATACCAATGATTGTAAGTAATGCTTAACCGTTTGTAGAATACAAATTGAGCTTGGCTTAATATGATTTTTTCCGACTCAACTTTGGTTGGGCACAATTTGGCATTCACGGGGCACAATTAAGCTCGGAGGGCACGTGCCTATCCCTCCACAAGTAGGCATACAAAGCGACACCCGCACATGATCCATCCATTTGCTGGAAAAACATGAATGTGCTGTCGACGAAGTGTAGCCATACCTCCAGAGATCGGATGACGGACGAGTAGCCGTCCTGCTTCTGCAGGTAGTCCATCAGCACAGCCACGTCCCGATTCATTGTCGCTGGCCACACCCGGGTGCTTCCTGAGGGCGAGCCGTCATTGCAGCACTCTGATTGGCCACCGGATTCCGATCACGGTGTTCCGATTGGCCACCGGATTCCGATCACGGTGTTCCGATTGGCCACCGGATTCCGATCGGAGCACTCCGGTTGGCAACTGGCGTTGCACCAGTCGGATATTTTTCAGTACCTTGGGGGGGGATTCTGCGATATCCAGGCCTGAACTCTGATCCGGATCAGGCAGGCACGCAGCAGAAGGCTTCGATAGGGCAGAAGGCTTCTAGCCAGATGGGGCAGAAGGCTCGAGTGCACCCCACACTCATTCAACGAAATTTTCACGTAGAGGCGCCCCTAGGACACAAATAGGCCCCAATTGGAAGAAAAAGCACCCATTCAGTGTGCTCTTCCTCCGTTCAATGAATTTTCAGCAGATGGCGCCACTCCGACGCAATGACGCTCCTCCAGACAATTGCCCCTCCTCATGGCAGTTCCTGGATCCGCTCCTGTGTGCAGTGGATGCCCACATGTTAATGACGGCTCAGCTGAATGCTGCTATGCCTGATGCCAACTGCTGCCACCATTGCTGGATCAAATCTCGCCAGGAGGGGACAGGTAAATTTTACCCCCAGTGGTTTCCTAGGATAGCTTCTAAGTCGTACGATATATCGCTTTGAAATTTCGAATAAATTCGGACCATTGATGAACGCACATTCGATTAGAAAACAAGCTGGATTATATTAAGGTCTCCTCGAAGTTCGAAGAGGTCAGTCAAGTCACTACCTCGTCTCAATTATGTTTTAGGTAGGTAAATATGAAGGCATTTGTCATGAACAAACCGAACACGATAGTAAATAGTTAAGGATACGTGGATAAACAAGCTATAAAACAAATACAAAAATACAACAAAAGTTACTCCAGGCAGGTCAATAGGAGAAACGGATATTTAACCCACACCATATTTTGTACAGAGCTTTATAATTAATTACCTATTTTGAAGACAAAAACGGAATATATGTGAAGGAAAACTATGTCACTTTATAGTGTTCATACATAACAGTTCATATCACGTTAGGTCATTGATGTAGGTACAGCCTGAAGCAGCGTTAAAATAATGGTTTTTCGTTAGGTGTGCGATGTCGAAACGAGTACAATAGGATGTCGAAATTTGTCATGGAGTTAGTGTCATTCAAAATACTTGTTGTACGTCCAGCCCGCATTAAAGCCAATAGTGTACTTACGACTGTACCTTTTTGTTCGTTTTGACATACATAATATAAGAGGAGCTATATTCGGATTAGCGAGAAAAACACCTATGCTATAAACTGGTGTTGTTACTAGATAACATCATAGGTAATCCCTTTACCTGAAATTGCGCTTAAACATGTTCGTGTATCACGATCCCTTATGGTGAGCATGAGCATACTTATAGCGAGATACTGTTAGAAACGAGGAATCGAGCCATCAGCACACATCAAGAAGCACGATGTCGATCCTTCTTTGAGAAGGATGTCGACTGAGTGTTCATTAAGTGGTGTATTCCACCCTATTTCACGAATAATTTATCACTGGCCTGAAGTGTCACACGAGTACCTATATGAATCGCCGGCGCTCTGGAGGATAAAATTCGAATATTTAGAAGTAAAAAGGACTGATCCAGAGTAATTATAAGCGCTGATTTAGCTTTTGATAATATTATGTTACACGAATTTCGATTAAGAACTTTTTATTCGGGTGAAAAATATTTCGGGGAAATTCTTGACATTTTCCTCCCAAAATTATCAAACAAAGGAGCAACATTTGGCTTTTCCGTGGTGGTGTTCATTAGGTACTAAGGGTACGAGCAGCAGGGCGGCGCCCACGCATTTGGAGGAGTCTATCATTGATCCTATGATGGGTGTTGCATTTAGTGAATCGACAGTGGCTCTTGACCCCCACCCCCAACGTTGAGACCGTGCCAATAATCATTACGTTTGCTGAAACACAAACCGCTCGAATATCGTCAACTTCAACAGTTTATTACATTTCTTCCAGGCACTTGATCTTGACCCGATCCGTGACCTTGATCTTTGCACGTGTCAGGGACCAGGTAGACAGGGCTCGATTGCCCCTGGATGTGCACCTTTTGTACTTAAAGGGGCGTGCCTCCCCAGTCAAAGGACGCGTTGCCGAAAAGGTGCGGAACTAGTCCTCATCCCCCGGGTAATGCCTAAAATGTCAACCAAAATACTTAGGTAGAGATAAACGTTCCAAGTAACTTGGAAAGTTTACGGATGAGGATATGACATGCCATTTTCCGCAGCTCTCAACTTACTAGATATATTTGTGTTCTAAGCTTAGATAGTATCTAGCTTAGAATAACGTTAGTTCGGAAGCAAATTGTCCCCCCCCCCTTCCACATACACACACATTGCGACAGTGAAGAAATTCTACCGCACTGTTATGGCCAAAACCTGCTGTATATAGGTACGACACAGCGCCGTATACTATAGCCGGGAGAAGGACGTCATTGCCACCGTTATGGCCAAAACCTGCTGCATATAGGCACAGCGCCATAAACCATAGCCGGGAGAAGGACGTCATAACAGGTGTCATAAACATGGGCGTCACCATGCACTTTGAATGGGGGAGGGAGCGTTCATAAGTTTATATGTATATACATATATATATATATATATATATATATATACGTATACGTCTACATATACATATACATCTACTCTACATGTACATGTGCATATGCATATACATATGCATATACATATACATATACATCTATGTATATATATATATATACATATATATATATATATATATATATATATATATATATATATATATATATATATATATCTATATGTATATGTATATGCATATGTATGTATATATATATATATATATATATATATATATTAAACCATATGCATATAGGAGATCTCTTAAAATAAAGTGACCGAAATCGGAGGAGTTTCGGAAAAGCGGGGGGGGGGCTCGGTAGGAAGGGAGGCCCTCTTCAGATGTTCGCCCCCTCCTCCTTGAACCAAATCCTGGCTACGCCACTGCCGTAAGCAGTAGGCCTTCCATCGATCCGGTGCCCCCTCCGTCGACCTACAAGCCTTTCACGTTGGCCCAGCCCAGGGCCCTCAACATCTTCCCGTGGGCACTCTCCGTTGACTTCAGACTGCAAAGTATGGCAAACAGGTCGACGAAGCGCACCAACCGCGGACAAAATCCGCACCGAAACGCACCGGGAGGGCAAAATTCCACACCAGGGAGATCAAAAACACGCACCAAGTGAAAAAAAGGAATGAAAATCAAGAGGCTAAAGGCAAGCGACTTTCTACATCAACGCATCATTCACATCATATCAATACAAAATGCACATATAACATGATTAAAGCACAAACAACCTCCCGCACTCCCCAATCCGCTATTTCGAACCGCATGCGACACTGAACTGAATTTGGCGGCAGGGATTTTTTTCTCGGCAGCTATCAACTGAGACAAATGTGGAGCAATTTGTTTATTTTTGCCTTTTTTTCTTCAATTGTTGTGATTTGTTTTGTGATTTCTGCAGTCGTATGTGAATTGTAGGTGGATTATACTCCCGCCCGCACCAGGTGCCCGTTCCCGCACCAATCGCCGCACCAGCCGTACTGCAGGCCGCCCGCTCCGAATCAACGAGATCTCGCCGAAAATGCCCTACTTCGCAGTCGGGTGTTGACTCAGGTCTCCCTTCATCGGCACGGACTCTCTCCGCCAGCTCGGCCTATTTTTGTTTTGGCTCAGGGGCAGGGTGGAAATTAAGGCACTTCTTAAGAGATTTTATCTCTGAAAACATTTTTGCACTCCGGGTTCATACTGGATAGGATGGGCTTCACATGTACTCCGACACAAATGTGGAAACAAAGATATCAATAAAAACAAACACAGAACGACACCGAAAAAAACGCTGGTTATTCCACTTACGGTCACCACTCAAACTAATCACTTTTTGTAGCAGTGAGCAGCCGGACCACAGCTTCACACACTCCAACCTCAACCACCGGAATTGCCGACAACAACGCGCCAACAGCAACTTGCAAGATGATGCGCATGCGCACTGAGAACACTAGTCGGTTTTACAGCGGCAATTTGCTCTCCCGTCTAGTCGCTTTACATCCTTCCAAGTCATTCCTTGCTTCAACTAAACATCCCAGACATGAACTAAAAAAGTACATTGAAGAACATTTATTATTAACAAGAATTGATTTACTCAATTTTCTGAACTTTTTCATTGACAAAACTTGTTTCTTAGTGGTGAGAATAAAACGATTTTAGACTGATTGTTTTCGTATAATGTTCCTTAAACCATTTTATATTCCGAAACCTATATCCCAGTACGCCGCAGGCAACAAATCAGTCGGTGCACGAGCGTCCTACTCGTGGGATGTGTTGTGATTATTTATTAGTTGTGCGGCGTGAGCATGTCGGCAGTATCAGGTATGGATTTATAAACTTGGTTGACATCGATTAAGTGTACTTTTGTTATCATTTTCTCCACCGTTGCTCAGGAAGTTGGCTTATAACCGCATCCTTCGCTAATTTAAGCACAGCGCCAATTTGTCATCTGGCAGTCATCCGTCCGCTGCCAGATGCCGTAGAGCTGAGTGCAGTCTCGACGTAAATTAGAAAGCGTATTGCAATTTGCTGATATTCGTAAGTTTAATTCTACTTATTTCAGCAGCGTCAATAGTGAAACCTATTTCGTTATCAAAACTGATGTGAGAATTATATTTGCTGGTCGCTTTTAATTTATGCAGATTACTATGCTGGGTCTTCTCCCTCTATCTCGTTCCTGAGACCACGTGACCTGGGAGCAAAGTTCCGCTGTAAAACCGACTACTGTTCTCCGGCTCTGGAGCCGCGTCTCGGAACTTTGACAGTAGTTGGTTTCACAGCGGAACTTTGCTCCCAGGTCACGTGGTCTCAGGAACGAGATAGAGGAGAAGACCCAGCATAGTAATCTGCATAAATTAAAAGCGACCAGCAAATATAATTCTCACATCAGTTTTGATAACGAGATAGGTTTCACTATTGACGCTGCTGAAATAAGTAGAATTAAACTTACGAATATCAGCAAATTGCAATACGCTTTCTAATTTACGTCGAGACTGCACTCAGCTTACGGCATCTGGCAGCGGACGGATGACTGCCAGATGACAAATTGGCGCTGTGCTTAAATTAGCGAAGGATGCGGTTATAAGCCAACTTCCTGAGCAACGGTGGAGAAAATGATAACAAAAGTACACTTAATCGATGTCAACCAAGTTTATAAATCCATACCTGATACTGCCGACATGCTCACGCCGCACAACTAATAAATAATCACAACACATCCCACGAGTAGGACGCTCGTGCACCGACTGATTTGTTGCCTGCGGCGTACTGGGATATAGGTTTCGGAATATAAAATGGTTTAAGGAAAATTATACTAAAACAATCAGTCTAAAATCGTTTTATTCTCACCACCAAGAAACAAGTTTTGTCAATGAAAAAGCTGAGAAAATTGAGTGAAATCAATTCTTGTTAATAATAAATGTTCTTCGATGTACTTTTTTAGTTCATGTCTGGAATGTTTAGGTGAAGCAAGGAATGACTTGGAAGGATGAAAAGCGACTAGACGGGAGAGCAAATTTCCGCTGTAAAACCGACTAGTTTTAAAGGAAACTAACCACCTTGCCGAAATTCTGCAATCATACTAATTAGGGGTATTCGCACCTGAAAATGATGAATATGACATTGGTTTTGCGAAATATTATGCCCATACTTCAAAAAACGGGATTTTGGAAAGTTTTTTCTTTTTATCATAGGCCTCTAAAGGTTCGCCAAGACAGGAATATAAATTATATAATATAATATATAATATATATATATAATTATATATATTATATATATATATAATATATATATATATATAATTATATAATATAAATATAATATAAAATAACAAATTTCAGAACGCCAAAGGAATTTTCACAACGCCCACCGAGTCTGTCCATGTCACAAAACCGATGATAAAAGGCCTTATAACTTCGGCTGGAAGATGTTTTGGACCGAACGGAGTAGGAGGTAAGTGATTTCTCGACGTGGTCTTCAAAACTGCTATCTCAGTTAAAATCCCATTATAAAGGTGGTTTGTTTCCTTTAAGAGACGTTCTCCGGAGTCCCGGAGGCCACCGATCAAAATTGGCTGCGTTAGCGTTTTCTGTTCTGAAATCTGTCTGTCAACTAATCAATGCAAGGTATGTGTATATGACGTCATAACCATTAGCAACTTTGAAGACATGGTTAAAGGAAACTAACCACCTTGCCGAAATTCTGCAATCATACTAATTAGGGGTATTGGCACCTGAAAATGATGAATATGACATTGGTTTTGCGAAATAATATGCCCATACTTCAAAAAACGGGATTTTGGAAAGTTGTTTTCTTTTTATCATAGGCCTCTAAAGGTTCGCCTTTAGGTTCAATTAAAGTTTAATTAATTTAATTTAATTATATTTTTAATTAAATTTAAATTAAATTTAATTAAAGCCTTTAGGTTTAATTATATTTAATTAGGTTTAATTAAATAAAATGTTTAATTTCCATTGAAATGCTGTTTGCTTCCATATGCTTCCATATGAAGGAATTTTCACAACGCCCACCGAGTCTGTCCATGTCCCAAAACCTATGATAAAAGGCCTTATAACTTCGGCTGGAAGATGTTTTGGACCGAACGGAGTATGAGGTAAGTGATTTCTCGACGTGGTCTTCAAAACTGCTATCTCAGTTAAAATCCCATTATAAAGGTGGTTAGTTTCCTTTAACAGTGTCATACTGTAAACACAAGACCTTGACTGATCATTTGCTTTGATCACATCCAACTGTGGCGTGTGCGGTAGCTGAGTTGCGTTCGTATTACGTGGACAATTGGCTGCGTAGGTAGGTATGTGTTCTGAGCTGAGGGTGAAGTGTGAAGTATTTTTGTTTGTTTTTGATATGGCTAGCCTTGTACTGAGACCAACAGTGAAAGGAAAATGCATTTCTCCTGAGTTATAAGAAACAAAACAGTGCTGATTATTACGGGTCACTGCCGGGCGGTGCCGTCCATTGTTCACTTCTTTGTTCGTATGTTTTGGTTTTTGATTTGACCAAAAATGAGAATAGTCGGTTTTACAGCGGCAATTTGCTCTCCCGTCTAGTCGCTTTTCATCCTTCCAAGTCATTCCTTGCTTCAACTAAACATTCCAGACACGAACTAAAAAAGTGCATCGACGAACATTTATTATTAACAAGAATTGGTTTCACTCATTTTTCTTAGGTTTTTCATTAACAAAACTTGTTTCTTGGTGATGAGAATAAAACGATTTTAGACTGATTGTTTTAGTATAATTTTCATTAAACCATTTTATATTCCGAAACCCATATCCCAATAGACGGCAAGTAACGGATCAGTCGGTGCACGAGCGTCCTACTCGTTGGGTGTGTTGTGAATATTTATTAGTTGTGCGGTGTGAGCATGTCGGGAGTATCACGTATCGATTTATAAACTTGGTTGACATCGATTAAGTATACTTTTGTTATCATTTTCTCTACCGTTGCTCAGTAAATTGGCTTATAACTGCATTCTTCGCTAATTTAACAAGAGCGCCAATTTGTCATCTGGCAGTCATTCGTCGGCTGCCAGATGGCGTAGAGCTGGGTGCAGGCTCCACAGAAATAAAAAAGCTTATAGTTATTTGCTAATGTTCGTAAGTTTAATTCTACTTATTTCAGCAGCATCGATAGTAAAAACTATTTCGTTATTAATACTGTTATGAGAATTAGATTTGCTGGTCGCTTTTAATTTATGCGGATCATTAAGCCAGATCTTCTCCCTCTATCTTGTTCCTGAAACCACGTGACCTGGGAGAAAATTTGCGCTGTAAAACGGACTAATGATATTACTGATGCATATTATGTAGGTACTGATTTAGGTTTTCCGGTCGGTTACTGGTAAACAGATTCCATGCATAAAAAAATAATGTCCATGAAAATGTACTCCGGAAGAAATCGGTATGCACTCCGACTCCCAACCCGGAAAGTAAGTTTCCCACTCTGCTCAGGGGCCCTTCACGTCGGCCCAGGGGGCCTTGCATGGCCCCTGCGCCTAGGTATTGAGGGGCCCTTGCGAGTCCCTCAAGGCGGTAGCCTGGAGGGCAGTCGCAAGGGGCGGCTGCCCTCTTCGCCCCCTTGGCTATGCCACTGCCTTCAGGACGCGTGGGCGCACTTCCCGTGTTCAACGAACTTTTCAGACGATGGCGCCACGCAGAGTAGAAAAGCCCCCCCCCCCTCCTCCTCCTCCGGAGAAATGGCGCCCCTTCAGAATAAGTGGCCACCGGTCAAAATTCCTGGAATCGCTCGTGGGTGCCAGCAATTTTCTTCTCCTTTAGCACTTTATTTTACCCTCACCACTTGATATTAATATGGCTGTATTCATGCAGCTTTCCTTTCGCTATTCAAACTCACCTCGAAATATAAGATTTGCTCACTTTAGAAGCAATAGGACGATATTTGAGGACACCCTCAGATGACCGGAACGAACTGGTATGTGAATTTAGAAGAGCTTTACATTGGAGTGCGGATGAAAAAGAATCCTCAAAGGATGCTGGCGATCAGCTGTCGGTGGTTTAAAGCGCTCCAAATTGTTTGATCGATCATCGAACCAGCCCAGACAGCGGGACAATTCATAATTGTCAAGTTGGTAGCACTGACGTCATAGCGGGAAGATATTATGCTGCACCACCCTCTTTACTATTCGCGCCATTAGTGGTGGACATACGGGCATAATATTCGGAAAAAGATTTTCGGCATGCCCTAACACGCGCGCTGGAATTCCTCTCATGTAACGAGAGGACGCCCACCACTGGAGTGGTGGGCGGGGATTTGGCCCTCCCTAAGATCTGTGAAACTACTGATGGTAGAAGCACAAAATTCGGAGGGCAGATTACGACTGCAGTCAACACTGCAGTGTAAATTTCATGAACGTAGGTCAATGTCTTCCGGGTCGAATCAGGTCGAAATCGGCGGGCAGAAGCTTCCCTCCGTCTGGATGCCTCAAGTGTTAAATATATGCATACCGTATCAAGTGCTACGTATGAACCTTTGTCACTAACCTTTACCAATAGTCCATGTTGCCAAATTTCAGTTAACATTCGAACCGGAAGGCCTCCAAATAGCACGAACCAGGGGCAACCTCCACCCCCTAATATCTTGGAAGCTGCTCAGGCAAAAACACGAATTTGGAGTGGAGATTAGGGCTGTAATGAATCCGCTGCAGTACGTATTTCATGAACCTAGGTAAATGCCTTCAAGGTCAAATGAGGTTGACCGATTGGCCTGCGCGCCACGCCGGCGCGCCGACGAAACCTTTGTGGTGGCCGGCCGTAAGCCGGCCGTTGATTTTGCACCACCACAGTTTCTATGTTTATCAACCGATTTGTGCAATTATTTTTGCATGCGATGCAATTATCAATTTTGAACAAGGTCATACGATTTAATTGCGATATCCCTGCCCATTTATGAGATATCGTCGAAAATAGGAGAGGTGACCGGATTCCCCATCCCCATCTGAAACACGTGCTAATCTTGAAAAGTGTGGATCTACATATCAACACAAATTATGGAACAGAGCACGCTGAATGTCGGACTGATGCACCTCAGGGGACAGTTTGCATGTTCAAATGTGTCAAATGGCCGAGCACGAACACGATTATATGCTACCAGAATGTATTTGAATTAATCTGTGATTAGCAAACGTGTTTAGCTGTGATTATGTCAGACAGTCACAACTTAATTACCGTCTAGCATGCAAATACCACACGCTGTTATTACAACACATGTTTATGATTCACAGATAAGTGCTGTTCCACATGGCCGGCGAAATCTCTGTACATAAGTCCGATTGAAAATGTTTGGGGCTCATGGTCACTGAGCTGGAGGAGGAGCTGCGCCACCCAGTACGCCAGCTGAGGGCGGACACTCTGTGCGATGCTAGCAAGCGGAAATGGGAGGAGCTACGTTGGAGACCAAGCTACTTCCGACGGCTAGCTGCATCGGTCAGATCCCGACTGGCTGGGTGCGTTCGCGAACCGGTTGTCCCACGCACTATTGAACTGGCTTCAAAGCCTGAAATAATACAGGTTGTTTGGTCTCGAGCATTTCCTTTCGCTTGCAAATGTATCACACGCAATTAATTGGATAACCACATATGATGCAAATGACGATAAACACTTCCGGATAAGACAGTATAAATACCATAAATAACAGGAGTCAGGTCCAGGCTGGACTGAAGCTTGGAGAGGCAGCAATCGTGCGACCACACATACACGAACATGCACATACACATGCACACGGGGACTTCTGTCCCCGTGTGCACATGGACACACGAACACGCACAAACATCCCCTCTCCACACACAGACACACACACGCGTATGAGATGCACACAAGCGCACTTGTGTGGTGGAGACAAACGCACTTTTCGCACACAAACGCACTTTTTCGAACTTTTCCGAAGGGGTCTTCACCAATCCGAAAATCCCACAAGTTGCCCAGAAATGCCACGAAGCAGAATCAAACTTGTTTGTACTATCCATCCATAATTGAGGCCTGCGGGTGACCAAAGTAGAAGCCGGGCGCGATCACGTTGATACACGGTGGGAAAATTATAACGTGAAAGAAGAACCCACGACGTTTCGTCCGACGCAGAAAACGCAAAAGACAAGCGTCCGAGTGACCAGGTCCCATGCCAAAACAGCATTGACACGTATTCTAAAAGTGCAGCTGAGTAGATAAGGGTACAGCTCATGGCAACAATACTGGAGGCGAAGGTTTCCGCTACCGGCTATTTTCAATTTCAGATCACATTATCAGCAACACCATTAATTCTCAATGGAATATTTTATCACGTTTATGAGCTTTTATTCCAGCCCAAGCTAACTCCTAGTTTTATGTGAGACAGCCGAGCCTGGTGGTGCAATTTTCTTGCCGATATACCAGATTAATTTCGGTAACCAAGGTAGGGGAAAGCCACGGGGAAAGATTCGACCTTATGTGCGTCATTGCTACCAATTTTTTGCGTCACATTTAAATATTTGTCAACCATGGAAATACAGAAAACTTGACGGAAGCACAAAATATGGCACATGTGGTGTGGGGGACGAGGTAGTTGGTGTATATTCTTTGCGTAAATACCTATCTATCCAGGTGTGTATGTACGTATCTATTTCCCCTCCTTAGGATCGAGCGATGGGGTTTAATCATGCTCTTCATGATAGTAACTTATGCGGCAATGCCATAGTGCTGCTTTTCGAATCTTGTCGCTTCAGGTAGGAGGCGCTGCGTTCAGAGCAAGATTGAATTGGCATTCGCGCATAGGCAAAGTACATTTTTTCTACAGCTTTCTACAGCTTCCTTTTATATTGAGCACTCCAATTAGGTATTCCTCACATTCTAATAACTGTTGCTAGCTGAGTGACGTTTTTCAACCTAAGGTTGTTCAAATCAACACTTAATTTTTTGGTAAATTTTTGATAAAAGGTGTTTTGGCATTTTTGTTTCTCAAATTTGTATCCTCTTCATTGACATTTTGATTTAGTTCACTGGGGCAGGATGGCAGAATGGTTAGTGTGTTGACCTCTGGATACAAAGGTCCCAGGTTCAACACTGACATTTCTCAATCCTGCAGCCCACCAGTGAAACAGTGTGGGTGTTGCTGATTAGCAAATTGCATAAAGTGCATCATAAGCCACCCAATACAAAATTTAGTTAACTACCTCACATTCTATATCTGAATGTCATACCTGCAGCTCACATGCATAGCCTTACACTTGTTATGGTTAAGATGTTTGCCATATAGGCCAGTTTTAGGTTCTCCAAGTTTAGTTGAATAATGCTAGATTCATCTATTGTTAGCCATTACTACCTACCTCCTTGATGTCAGCAGATTTAACAGTAAATTTGCAGTTTAAGGTAGTTTTTGAATTCTTGGTGTTTCTTTTTCCAGTGCAATGCTTATAAATGTGGTTAAAATGATGTAGCCACTCATTTCCTCTGGAAATGCATACTTTTCAGTTGGGAGGCAAAATGTAGCACCCAAAATGGGCTTGGAGTTGGGTAATGTAGCATAAAAAGTAATGTTCAAACTAAATGAAAATAATATGACATAACCTAACCTGACCTAGCCTAACTAGTATTATTGAGCTTTAGGGTGGTAACAAGACAAGGTTCTACACACATTTGCCTCCATAAAGGAAAAAACTGGTTAGTTTAATACAACAAAGAATGGCTCTTAGATGCTCCTGGGTTTTAGACATTACGTGTAAAGAAAATATATGACCTTCAATATACCAGGAGGTACTGAGTTGATATCAAAAGTAATGATAAAGGTTACATTTTATTACTCAACGTTTTGGCAAGGGGCCATCGTCAGGAGTGGCCTGACGATGGCCCCTGGCCGAAACGTTGAGTAATACAATATAACCTTTATTGTTACTTTTGATATCAACTCAGCACCTCCTGGTATATTAAAGGTCATATATTTTCTTTACATGTAAAATGGGTTAGGTTTGGTTAGGTTAGGTTCATTTAGGTTTTATAAGTTGGAAAATGATTCAATTTTTTTAATTGGACTTTGTTTTTCCTCAAAAGTAGCTGATATTAGGTTAGGCTAGGTTAGGCTGGGTTAAGTTTTTTTATTTTGAATGTTTTCAGAAAATATATTTCCTTACATTTTTATTCTAGTTTTATTTTTGGGATTTTTTTCTTCAAAGGGAGTTTAGGCTATGTTAGGTTTGGTTATGTTGCATTCGTTTTTTTACATTTCTTTTTATGTTATGCTACTTAACTCAAAGCCCCTTTTTGGTGTTGTTTTGCTCATAACCTCAAAAGTAAGCATTGGCACAGACAATGAGTGGTTCCATCATCTTAGTCACATTCATAAACATTGCATTGGAATGATAAATTCCAAGAATTCATAGAACACCTTAAAGCACAAATTTACTGCCTAACCTTCCATGCAATATTTGTTTGATGGGAAACGTTCAAACATTCTTTTTCTAAATTATTTTCCAAATAAAAAACATCTAGCCTAGCCTAAGCTAACCTAGTCGGACATGTTTCACAAGAAGAAGAAATTGTATTTTCTAAGGATACAATTTCATTTTTTGCACAATTTTTCCAACTTAAGACAAATGCTTAACCTAACCAAACCAAACCCCTTTGTTTGCTTTATGGAGGTGAAATGTTTGTAAGACTCAGATACCTTAAACTGCAATAATACTTATTGAACACCCTATTTCTCAGCATGATTGCTATCTTAATGATGTTCACAAAGATGATCAGGGGAAGTGGATGAACAATGGCGCTCTTGGGCACCCAATCTATGATATTATTGTGCTTGAAGGTATTCACGAGACATGTTTAGCACAAATTTTGCCTTGAAGCAAGCAAAGATGGGTGCTATGTGATCAATAGTCAATGTGCCCCAAAGTCAAATAACTAACTAATGAAGCAAGCAAAGGGGTTAGGTTTTTTAACCCTCCCCATCTTTTCTGTCATATCCTCACACCCCATCTCTTCGGTGCACCCTTTAGCCCAAATAATCAATCAATCAATCACACCCCATCTCAGGGGTTGATCCAAACCCCCCTCTAATCTCCAAACTAAGCATCGCATGAAAACAAAAGAGGTGTCATCAGAAAATGCTCGACGAGTAGGGCCAGAAACCGTCCCCAAAATTTTATCCCCCCAAAAGTGATGTCACTAGGGGCAGTGTTAATATAATGGTTTTTCGTTAGGTGTGAGATGTCGAAATGAGGACAGTAGAGATGTCGAAATTCGCCATGGAAATTATGTCTCTTAACCTAAGTTATAAGTTCTTCAAACACAATTTTGATCCAACAGCATACTCATACATGCACCTTTCCCCTTTGTTTTAAGATCCCTAATTTGGGGGTAACTATTTTAGCAATAATGATACAAAATACCTATCCCATCAATTGGTATTGTACAACAGACCACTTCATAGGCAATCCTGGATTTGTGCTGAACAGTGATAAATTATTCGTGAAATAGGGTGGAATATACCACTTTCTGAACACTCAATCAACATCCTTCTCCAAGAAGTATTGACATCCTTCTTGATGCATGCTTATGAAGTTTTTGTCTCCTTTCTAACAGTATCTCGTTTATAAGTAGCATGTGCATGCTCTTGACAAGGAATGGTGATACGTGAAAATTTCGCAATGCAATTTCGGGTAGAGGGATTACCTATAATGTGATATGCATACAATAGCATTTTATAGCAGTTATTACTGTCCCTATCCCAAATATAGCTCTTAAATTATGAATCTCAAAACAAATGATAAAGGTACAGTCATAAGTACCTACACCATTGTCTCAAATTTGAGTCTGAAAGACATCATAAGCATTTTAAATAACACTAATTCCATGGGAAATTTCGACATCCTGCTGTGCTCGTTTCGACATCTCACACCTAATGAAGAACCATTATTTTAACCCTGGTGCTGAGAGATGTTCATGCATCACAATCTGCAATAGCAAGCATCAGCATGATGCAGCTTATGCATCAGTATATGCATCAGCATGATATTTATCAACAAGATGCTATTAGAAATTATATATGAATACCTCATATAGACTCATCATGAAGCACGATGTTGATACTCAGTTGGGAGGGATGTCAATTCAGTGTTCAGAAAGTGGTATATTGCACCCTATTTCATGAATAATTTGTCACTGACTAGGGGCCTGGGTTTTCATGACTTGCATCATGCTTTTGGCTCTGGGGAGATTTGAAAAAAAAATTATTATTTGGAATCAGAAAAGGAAGGCGAAATCGACTATGGCCCTAAAATTTTTGCCCCCCCAAAAATCAATTTTTATTTCAAAATTTCAAAATGTTGTTTTCAATTTTCTTTCATTTGTCTTTTTCTAGTGGGTAGGGTGGACCCAGAAACGTTGTTCAAAGTCAAATTGCTCTCATAAAAAATGCTTACTTCAGCCAGAAGCTTTGATTTTAGCCCTAATGGGGAAAATATGCAAAACTAGTAGGTAATAAAAAACGAGAACAAATTAAAAAATTCCTCTGGTGCATTTTGTTTCATCCCTAAAGATAAGCAAATGCTGAAAGTTTCATTAAAGTATCTTTATCTGTTAAAGTTTGACAACTGGTTTAACTTTTCTGGAGGTGACCTCACTTGACCTTCACTAATTCGTTGACCCTAGATAACCTGACCTCAAAATTATCACACAACATGCCAAATTGATGTGGAAAAGGTATGCCAAATTTCGGCGCGCGGCAGCGCGCCGTTCTTTCGCTATCCGCGGAAAACCTTAAGGGGGGCGGGGGTATCATCCCCTGAGATGACATGTGTTAAGGTCAGAAATTGTTTTAAAATTTTTAAAATTTTGCAAACAAATATGATTTGTTTTCTTCAAAAACAGGTTAGACTAGTTAAGATTAAGTTTTTCAGATGAAATAATTTTTAGCAAAATATTCATTGACATTCTCCATTAAAGACAAAAAAAATTGTCTTTTGTGGGTGGCTAGCTTTTTGTCACTTTTTAGCCTTACTTTTTATGCTACTATATTACCCAACTCAAAGTCCGTTTTTGGTTTTATTTTCCTTGTAGCTGATAATGAAGCATTTTCATGTGGACTCCTTTGGTGATGTAATGATATTTGGTG
Organism: Ashinkailepas kermadecensis; assembly: GCA_034440615.1. Taxonomy (NCBI): domain Eukaryota; kingdom Metazoa; phylum Arthropoda; class Thecostraca; family Neolepadidae; genus Ashinkailepas; species Ashinkailepas kermadecensis. The sequence goes on along the minus strand of JAOTOM010003674.1, from coordinate 35,823 downwards.
AACAAACATCAGTAGGTTTTAGGTGATCCAACATCAGTAGGTTTTAGTCAATCATACATCAGTAGGTTTGGCTAGATTTAGTTTTGTATTTAACTTTATTCTTCATTATATATTATCCATCCCAAAATGGCATTATTCTGCCTTAAGGTAGTTGTTCATGAGACAAGTATTACACACAATTTACCTCCAACAAGAAGACAATTAAGTTAGGTTTGGTTTGGTTTGGTTAATTTCAGTGAAGTTTCTGTAAGTGGGAAAATTTCACGTTTTTGGGGTATGTTTCAACAAGGACATTGCTTTTCTTCAGAAGCGGATAAGGCTAGCTTAGGTTAGGCTGGGTTAGGTTTTTGTTATAAAACTTTGAGAGCAAAAATTATAGATTTTTTTTCTCCAAATTATAAATATTTTTGGTCTAAAAGAGCTGTTTAGCTAGGCTATGTTAGGTAATGGCACATTCTTTAGCATTTTTTTGCATGCTATATTGCCAAGCCCCTTTTTTGGTGTTATTTTTCTTTCCAACTGAAAAGTTTGCAGAGGAAATGAGTTGTCACATCATCTTAATCATGTTCATAAATGTTGATTTGGAGAAAAATTTCCAAGAACTCTTAAAACCCATTAAAGCACAAGTTTACCACTTGATTGATTGCATCTCAAAAGTTTTTAATTTCACAACGAAATGAATATCAAATTCATTCAAATCACATCAGAAAGCATTACAAAAACAAAAATTGTTTGCCAAACATTGGCCTAGTTGCTTCTACATTCTTCACAAATTTTATTTTATTCCATGCTCCTTCAGCTGATGAATTAAATACTTGTGCAGAGCTTCATCAACACTTTTGCTAAGGTCTAAGTACGTAAATATGCCAGCACATTCTCCTTCACAAGTTTTTTTTTTAAATTCTGCAATCTAATGAAGTTAAGCTAACTGATTTGTAATTTCCTACAGCATTTATATTGCCATCCTTGAAAATCAGTGCTACATTTGCATTCTGCTAATCTTCAGGTACTTTGGAACACTCAAGAGACTTCCTGAAAATGATACCTGGAGGAATTACTGGAACTTAGCACAGTCCAGTGAGATCCTAGCATATATGTCACAAGGTCCTGCTGTTTTATTCAGCTTTATTTTCTGCCAATGGTTTTCTGCAGTTGATGTAGTTACTGTACAATATCCTAACTAATCTCATGTCCTGGGGGACGGGTCTAGGGTAAGATGCTCGTCTCATAACGAAAGATTGTGGGTTCGAGTCTCACCGTCGCACTCTTCGCCCGCGACCAATCGGCGTGAGACTATATGACTCAACGGTCGACGTGTCGTAAAACCAAAACCAACCAACTCATGTCCTAGGATAACCTGTGGTGTTGAACTGAACTTGAACATTAGGTGTTGAAATGATCCTATCCTAACCTTGGACAGTATACCTTTTAGGACTTCACATGTTTGATCTGAATTGAAACCGGACAATTTTATCTGACAGGATTACACTATGACCTTTTATATTTAGGCAATGTAATCCAAGGTAACCTAACCTAAGCATTGCTAATATTCAGTCAATATTTTATTGCATCAGCATACCTGATTGATGCTTGAATACTTGATTGCATTGTCTTACACCTAATGATGTTGGATTGCATCAGCCTACACCTACATGCAATTATTGCTATGTCCTACACCTATGGATATTCAATCATGTATGCATACATCTATTGTATATATGATTAATTGATGTGGGCCTTTAGTTGATTATTATGTCTACCTACACATATGAATAATTGATTGAATCACCAGCAACACCTACACATTTTAGATTCCATCCTAAGAATGCTTTGTAAACTTCAACAACATACCCGTGACATTCCATATGAGGAACAAGCTCAAAGCTCTTCTTCTGTATCTATTATCCACAGTAGTTAAAACTGATAAGTCCTTTCAATTTGCATTCCCAGCCTTGTCATTATGTATTATCATCACTGATGCCATCGAAATTGGACAGTAGTTAGAGAGGACATCTCACTTAATATTTCATTGTCCAAAACATTATTGATGCCCATTTTGGAGTATTTAAGCACAATCACTGCGATCCACAACAATGACAAGCCACACAATACAAGCAAATTGTGACATATGTGACCTCATTTGACCTTGCAGATATTGACCTAAGATCATGAAATTTGCACTCCATAGAGTTCACTGCCGTACCCATCCACCCTGTGAATTTCGTTACTCCAGCTTTAATAGGAGCCGAGATCTTAGGGGGAGGGGCGGAATCCGCTCCCCCCCCCCCCCTCCAGGGCGAGTATTAACTGTTGGATGTGTGGTCAAGTTGGTTGTCGTTTTTTTATGGAGAAGGGAAAATGTTTCTCCATGTTCATGTTCATATATGCATGGATCATCCAAAAGTATTGTGTATTGTGGTGCAAGACAGTCGCAAAGCCCTGCTTAATGAACATGGTGCAAAAAGCTAGAACACATGATGTTCTATTCAAACCATGGGCTGTATTCAAATGATAATAACAGACCACCAGCTCCATCAGCCTAAAAAAAGTTTTTTCTCAAATATTAGCAACTATTGTGAGAAAATCTTGCATCTCCTGTGAACGTTTATCCACTGTATCTCGATTTCGATTCATGTGGTTGGACACTTGTTTGTGTTTGCTTCAGAGGTAGAGCATCTGTGTGGGAGGTATGTCGCCGAAGCGGAAAGGTCGCAAGAAGGAGCAGCCGCCGCTGGCCGTCCAGGGTCTGTTGCACCTGGAGGCGTCATTTGTGTCGCCCGTGAACGCTGACGTCACGCTGGCTACCGTCACGCCGGGCCCACTGTACGGCTACGGCGACGGCGCCGACCGCGGGTTTCTGCCGGAAGCCCTGCAGTCGGACGACGCTGTGGCGACCGCGCGGCAGCCGGACGTCAACACGGGCCGCGGCGACTCACTGCCAGACCAGTGCCAGCAGTCGAGCGAGCGTCGGCCGGACCAGTGCCAGCTGACCGACCAGTTGTCGAGCGAGTGTCAGCCGGACCAGTGCCAGCTGACCGACCAGTTGACGAGCGAGTGTCAGCCTGAGCAACGCCAGCTGAACGACCAGCTGTCGAGCGAGTGTCGACCGGACCAGTGCCAGCTGACCGACCAGCTGTCGAGCGAGCATCAGCGGGTCGGGACTGAGCTGTCGCCCTCGCTGCCGCCGCCCGACCCAGACGACCCGGACCAGTATGAGCCGCCCGAGTTCGCCTCGGCCTCGCGGGATGACGCTGGCGATGTCCCGGCGGCACGCGACGCATCATCGGCGACGGTCGCGCTGGAAGCCGCGCCGCAGACAGACACCAAGGTGGCAGCGAACGACGCAGCTCGCCAGCCGACGGCGGGGCGACGGCGGGGCGGCCGCCGTCGGCCGCGGCCCACTCACCCGCTGACGGGATACCACCGGCCGTGCCGGACCAGCCGCTCGACTCCACCACCGGCAACGTCACGCCGAGTGGGCTGGACAACTCGCGTGATGCGACCCTGCTGCCAGCGCCGCCGCTCAGATCGCCGACAGCACCACCCGTCTCCACACAACAGGTGTCCGTGTCGACGCCAGATCCCCCGGCTCCGACACCGGAAGTCGTGTCTGCGCCCAGCACGGCTCAGTCGGTGGACGGTGTCGTGGCGAAGAGTAGGTGCGCTGCGATCGCTGACTGTGGCGCAGTCGGAACGGTTGACGCCGCTGACTGCACCGACGTTCTATCGCAAATGGATGATGTATCCCCTCCAGGTCAAGCACCGATGACGATACACATCGCAGACGTACATGATGCTGATGGCTCTAAGATGGCGCGAAGCTCAGCTGTTGCCGCTGTTGCCAGAAATACACAATCATCCACATTGGCCGTTATGGAGCCTGGCCCGGTTGTGCAGGCGGCTAGCTCTATCGCCATGGATGTAGAAGCGGATAGCTCTGCCATCACAGCTGTAGGGCAGGCTACCTCTGCTGCCTCGGTTGTAGAGGGAGCTAACTCTGCTGCCACGACTATGGAAGCGGTGAATTGCGCTTCTTCAGCTGTAGACGCAGCTAACTCTGCTGCGTCGGCTGCGCAGGCGGCTGTCTCTGCTCCCACAGCTGCAGAAACAGCTGGCTCTGCTTCCTCGGCTGTAGAGGCAGCTAACTCTGCTGTGTCGGCTGTGCAGACGGCTGTCTCTGCTCCCACAGCTGCAGAAACAGCTAGCTCTGCTGCCTCGGCTGTAGAGGCAGCTAACTCTGCTGTGTCGGCTGTGCAGGCGGCTGTCTCTGCTCCCACAGCTGCAGAAACAGCTATCTCTGTTGCCTGGGCTGTAGAGGCAGCTAACTCTGCTACCACGGCTGTAAAGGCATCTAACTTCACTGCCTCAGCTGTGCAAGTGCCTAGCTCTGCTCCCATGGCTGAAGACATGGTCAACTCTGCTTCTTCGACTGCAGAGACAGCTAACTCTGCTTTGTCGGCTGTAGAGGCGGTCAATTCTGCTCCATCGGCTGTAGCGGCGGATACCTCTGCTGCCACGGCTGCAGAGGCAGCTAACTCTGCTGCCATGGTTGTAGAAACGGCTAATTCTGCTGTCACGGATGTAGAGGCAGCTAACTCTGCTTCCTCGGCTGTAGAAGCGACTAGCTCTTTCACCACGGCTGTGCAGGCGGCTAACCCTGGTGCCACGGCCGTAGACGCGGCCAACAGTGCCCGACCAGCCGCTGAGGTGGCGCCGGTGGCTGCAGCTGGCAGTGTGTCCGAGACAGACTCGGCCGCCTGGGTCCCGGACCTGGCTGGGCCCGCCAGTGACCTGCCGGAACAGTGCCGTGCCGTCGACAGTCTGCTGGAGCACTACTGGCAGTTCGTCCGTGAGAATCCGTACGACTTCAACGGCTGGACCTACCTGCTGCAGCACGTGGAGAAGCAGGTCGGTGGCTGCTCAGATGATTCCTGAGATCTGTGGCTGTCTTGTCGCATTGCGATTTGGCCATGTTCCCTATGGAGTACTTAATGTCTTCCATAATGAGTATGGGGTATCATTGAATATCGAGCATGTTATTGTTTGGACCAAAATGTGATGCAAAAGATGCTTTCATTTCCCAATTTTCCCCACAGTTTCAATAGAAAAGCAGTCAGTAACTAACCTGATGGATGTGTGCATTTTCTCGTTTTGCCTGCTATTCTCAATGCTTATCACGGCCGTTTATGTCAGACCAATCTGGACGCCATCCGTGCTGTGTACAACGCCTTCCTGCCGCTCTACCCCTACTGCTACGCCTACTGGAAGAAGTATGCTGACCTAGAGAAGAGGAGTGGGTATACAGAGAGGTCAGTGGTGTTGCCAGCGCAGCGTGCTCATATTCTATGATCAAGGTGCACTCAATAAGCAGAATGGTTACATGTATAGGAAGTTGATTTACATGCCTACATATCGATGATGGTGGCATACATACATACATATCTAGGAATCGATTATATTTTGTTATGCATAGGAATAATGAACATGGGAAGTATGTAAAAATGTCTTCAAAGAGTTTCAATTTTGATATACGCATGGATAATATTTAAATTAAAAATAGCATGCTTGAATTCATTTTTGGCAGGATTAATCTTCACCAATTTTCTCCCAAGGAAAGTATCAGCTGCATTGGCTAATGTTTCTGATTGTTCGGCATTCTCGCCAGCTCAAATTCTTGGAAGAAGGTAGGAAGTAGGACATAATATAATATCATAGTAGTATCAGTCTCCATTGGAATAAAAGGGGACGAGTGGTCTAGGGGTAAGATGCTCGTCTCACAATCGAAAGGTTGTGGGTTCGAGTCTCACCTGTCGCTATTCTTCTCCCGCGACCAATCGGCGTGAGAGATTGGCGACGCTATATGACTCAGCGGTCGACGTGTCGTAAAAACCAATAACCAACCAACCAACCATTGGAGTAAAGTGTACAATAAGTGTACATGAGCATTGTTGCCCTCCTTTTTGCAGTTACCTGACTGATAACAAAGGTAACAAATTGCAGGAAACATGCTTTTTTCCTCACACATTGGTTTTGGTGACCGTGATAAGAAAAAAGGCCTATGTTGATCGCTTTTCTGAACGACTTCCTCATTTATTTAGCAAAAGTGAGAAGGCATGTATGCTACATATGCTTTTATGTCCCATTCATGCAAACACATGCCCATTTTTTCTTGTCCACATGGTGTGTTCAGAACCAATGAATGCAACTTTCCTGAGCATGTTGGATTTGTCAGTTACGTCTTTTTTCTTTGGTATGGCATATGTGTGAAGCTGTTCATTTATTTTCACTTTCTATAGTAAATTGTAACGTTTTCGTTTACTTACATCTTATGTTCAACTGAAAATAAATGTGTACACACTGTGTCAGCTCTCCAGCAGTGGTGCTGTGCGCTGAGCCACAGGCTATCGCGACCGCCGCCGGCCAAGGTGGTTGCCGTAACGTTGTATAATTTAACATTTTTGTGGATGTTAGATAGTCACCTGTTGAGGTTATATTGAACGAATCAACTTTGCAGGTATAATTTCCTCCTCTCTTTGTTAGTGTGATCACTACTGCATGTGTCCGCTTTCAGTAGTGAGAACATGACTGGGCGACTGTTGACCCTGCGCTCGTGTTCAGGTCGCTGCAGATTCTGGAGCGTGGTGTGAAGGCCATTCCTCTCTCGGTGGAGCTGTGGATGGCACTGCTCAACCAGCTCCGCGACAAGGTCAAGGGAGAACAGACGGCTCAGCAACAGATTAGGCAGTGAGTGCGACTACAGGCGTATTTTTCCAGTCATTCAGTGCTGGGCTGATGTCGGCTGTCTGTTATTTCGATATCAGATGGCGTGCACTTGAATGCTTAGTATTTATTTGCATACGCTGTTAAGCACTTTTTGTCTTCATACGTGCACTGTGTGGAGCAACTGATTGCTATCTTTGATATTTCATACGTGCAATGTTTGTCTAGTTATTATATGTGGTGTTGCTTGTTATCTCAATACTGGAATTGTTTCTTACTGTTGCTATCGTTGTGCTATCGTTGTGACGATGATTACTCCAATCAGCAAACCTGCCAAACATGCATTTCTGATAGTTTCCAACAGACAATATGGGGGAAGTCATGCACTCTCGGGAACAAAACAATTGAAGAAAAAGCAGGGATGGACATGATGATGCCCCAGAAGGATGGGTTTGTTAAACTGAATGGATCAATTGAAGAATCTTGTGTTCCTCTAGAGAAAGTGGAATAATATAACTGAATTATGTGTGGAGGGGGATTTGTAACAATAGCCGCAATTCATCTGCTAAGCTGAGAATCACGTGCGGCATTTAATCGATCCTTTTTCATGGGCCCATTTTCATGGGGAGCTGCTCTTGGAGTAGATATTCCAAATATTCGCTGGATTCACGAAAAAGGATCATGAACAAGAATTATCTAGGTGACTACTCTTGCGCAAGTCGTGTCGTTAGCAGGCGACGAACCTCATTCGCTGACAGCGCCATCCTGTGGTAGTGAGACCTGGCCTGATTACATATTTCCGGTGGTGCTGAAAAGTTGTTCAGGGAATCATGTATTAACAAGGAGACATGTTATGTATGCAAGTTTGCAAAGGCCAATACAAACCTACGTTGTGCCTTGAAAATGCAATCGGATGTACAACAGCAAGGCTTACAAGGATTGGCTCAGCACCTCCTGGTATAATGAAGGTCGTATATTTTCTTTACACGCGATGTGGGTTTAGTAACAACTCAATCCGCAGACGCGATAATAAATTCATCCCATATCACCTCGGTTCAGGAAAACGCTCCTAAAAAAGAGAATTGGTGGTCCGTCGTGCTGCGGCAGGCTGTAAATGCGGTGCGTTCTCCAAGAGGTGGTACGCGCTATGTGTACAGGCTGTGCGAGCGGGCGGTCCAGGCGGCTGGCGTTCAGTTCCGCTCGGACCAGCTGTGGGAGTGCTACATCCAGTGGGAGACAGCCAACGGCGCGATGAGCGACGTCACCAGTATCTACCGCCGCCTGCTGAAAATACCCACCCGCCTGTACAACCGTCACTGGGACAAGTGAGCGCTCCCTACTCGCTTACTTCCGACTGCCGTGCTGTGCGTCTGCTGGCAATGTCATCCAAACCATGCTTCAGTTGCCGTTATTTTAGTAAGCTACGATTTACTTCGTTATGAAGGTGCAATAATGAAAAATATTTTGTCATGAGATGTAACTATTGCACCAAGTTTTACAAAACACAGGTGACTGTGAGGTTGTATTGCTATTTTATCGGGAGGCAGCCTTAGTCCATTGCCCTGTTGGGGGGGGCCTGCCTATTGTGACTGTCTATTACTGTGGTGGATGTCAACTCCTTGTGACCTTGTCTATTGCAATGGTGGGGACTGACGCTTTTGATAATATTTGTTGCCGTAGTGAGGGCGACTCGTGACCTCGTGTGTTACCCCGATGGGCGACTATCCTTATCTGTCACCCAATGTGGGCCAAGCTTTGTGTGTTATTCTGGTGGCAGGTGACAGTATGTGTTGTTCCTCTGCAATTTTGCACGTCGAGGTGCGCAAAGGCAAGCTGTGTTGATTGTCGGCCATCATGTTCGTTCATGTGAATGTCTCAGTTCAGGCACGTATTTAGTACTGTCGTCGGTACGGACCGGTACTGATCTGATCTGATGTGACCTGATGTGATCTTATCTGGTACTGACCACTGGTGCGCCACATCGCCAGTTTTCTGCAACATATCCGCGACTACCACCCACGAGACACGCTGGAGCACCAGGAGTACGCGACAATGCGCAGGGAGTGTTGCGCCAGTCTGGGTCTGCCGCACAGGGAGGAGCCAGCCTTCGAGCAGCGCGAGCTCGTCAAGGTGACTGCGACCTCGAGTCGACCTTGTGTCACACGTGCTGGCGTTTGATGTGTGCATCGTCTTGTGCTACAGTGTCCCTCATCTGCCGTCCGTACATTCCCTGTGGTGATCCGATGTTGGTTGCAGCTACCGTGTCCCTCATCTGCCGTCCGTACATTCCTTGTGGTGGTGCGATGTTGGTTGTAGCTTATCGTGAGAAAGTTTACATTTGTCGCGAGATGCAATTGGACCGTTGTGCTGATTTAATAAAAGACAATTTGAGCGCAGGTGTATAGTTGTAGAGCTAAGCAGGTGTTGAGTCTCAACAAGTGTGTCCAGTTTCTCAAACTATTTTAAGTGTTTTGGTGTCATGCTTTGCAATTGGTTTATCGGAGAAATCGTTCTGACATCGCACATTGTCAAGTAGCGTCAATTTAAATCATTGCTTCCAAATTTTTTTTTTTTTTTTTTCCCCACTATATTGTTTTTTTTTTTTTTTCTTTTCCCCCCCCCAGGCATTGTAGCTCGTTTTCTCCTGTTCGTCCTAGTGGTTTTTGGTTTCCCCCCCCCCCCCCTCTCCCCCGGGGGTTTTGTTTCCCGTGGTGCCTTCTCCCTCCTTTCCCTTCTGCATTGTCTTGATGTTCATTTCATACTAAATTACCTTGCCAAGCGAGGACAAGAGTTTGGATTTTTTTTAAATAACAAACCAGCAAGGTATAAAGGGAATCAACAAATTTGTATTCTCCATAAGTGTACTTTAAATATGCAAATTGTTCTGGAGACCAGGCGGAATGGCAACGTACAAATAAGTACCCTGAGAGCTATCTCAAGCACCTCAGTTTATAATTCACCATGGTCAAAATCCAGTTGTACCCCAGGCTGCTTTATGGTTGGCAAGGCAAGTACCTTAGCCATTGCAGTCATTATTATCACAGGGCAGGACATCCAACCACCCTTTTGATGGCAAACAAACATCACATTTGCGGTCGTTTGTATAGTTTGGTTAGGTTAGGCTTGGTACCTTAGACAGGATAGGTGACTTTGAAGTTTCCTCACCTCGGAAAGCACGACGAAGCTTTCGAAAAAAAATATGTCCTGATCTCATGCAAATTTCTGGCAAAGCGTCATCAATATCATCACATGGTCACCCAGCGAATATTTGCACCTTGAAATTACACCTACACCATTCGAGGTATCACGGGTGCATTCGTGATTCGAGATAGGATGATTCCATATATGTTTCATGTATGGTTGGGTGCAGCGCCTGTGCAGTGTTTGTGTATGTGGGGAGAGGGACAGAGCCTCCTCCACATGTTAGCTTGGAAGCCGTCCTTGCATTCAGTGACCGTTCCCCTTATTGCATCAATAATGTTGGTGAGGGGGGGGGGGGGACTCCGGTTGACTGGGACGGTGATCCCTCGGTTAGAAATGAGCACCCTACCCCTCATTTCAAAATTTATCCGACGAGGCACAGGAGAGGGCCATGGTGGCAAAGAAGCGTCCTGCTCAAGGCCAGCACCAATGCATAAAAGGAGCGTCCTTTGGCTTTATCTCTGTATGCCATTATTCACTTCGTTGTAATTTTGTTTTCAAGTGATGATCCTTATGAAATCCGTTTCCCAGTTAAAGTGACCAAAAACCGCTCATTCCCTTCAGTGCGGTTCGTTGTGAGCTGTGGACCAGATATGGTGCGGCCTTGCCTTGGCCTGAGCAGCTGCAGTCATTGCCGGTATCGCCACCGATCGGCACCTAAAGTTCTGCTGCTGTCCGTCAGACCCAGCAACCGGAGGTGAAACTCATCGCTGCCATCAAGGAGCGGATTGTGGCCGAGATGGTCAGCTGCCACGAGGAAACAGAGCAAAAGATAGAGAAACGCTGGAAGCTCGAGGAGAAGGTGAGGCACGACTCATTTAACGTCGGCGTCGTTGACGAGTTTGCATGAAAACGATGGCGACGTGTCGCGTATGTCTGATTCAGTGGGTGTGCTGGCATTATAATAGAGAATGTGTCAACTTGGCTGATGAATGTGGCAACAATTCACGGACGATGACATGTCTATATAACCGGCGACCTGGAGCAGAAGTAGCAGGCGATTTCCAGACTATAACTCTGTCATCCAAGGCTTGTGACTGACGATGCCGAGATTGCATAGCTGATGACGCTGAACATATATAGTTTGTATTCAACGAGCACCAGCATTGACACGCCTCATGCAGTGCCGTACAGTCGGAGCTCTGATCCGCTCAGGACAGCGGTGTTCACGCGAACAAACGTGACCATGAATAGAGAGTGTAGTATGACATGAAATGGGCTCCAATGTCAGCTATTGTCGCCGTACCCCCAACTTACCCTCAATTTGGATCAGTTTGCACCTTGATACTGCCATCGTTCTTTGGCTTAATATCGCGTAATTAATATTGCTCACTTAACATTGTTCAAATGTGTCCATATGTGGTGCGACCCTCCCCACTATTCTGGCTTCTTTCTTCATAGTCTAGGGGTAAGATGCTCGTCTCACAATCGAAAGATTGTGGGTTCGAGTCTCACCTGTCGCTACTCTTCGCCCGCGACCAATCGGCGTGAGAGATTGGCGACGCTATATGGCTCAACGGTCGACGTGTCGTAAAACCAATAACCAACCAATCAGTCGTAACCTTGAGATGTTGGGTTAAAATTCGGCTGTCTGTGTGACGTTTTTACTTGGTGTGATAGTGTCGACACTATTTGACCCACGTAGCTTAGGGTGTCTTAAAAGGTCCCGATTTCGGCCTTTCACATGGAGCCTATTCACCGATGTATGAGCTCGTCAAAGTGCAGACAAAATGACTCAGCTTGACCTGAACCCTGACTGACCCAGTGTGACCTGCGCCGCGACTGACCTAGTGTAAACGAAATGCCGATGACTCAGGGTGGCCTGGAGTCCGGCTGGCCCAGTGTGACAAATCCCGACTGACCCCGCATGACTCGAACTCCGGCCGACCCGTTAAGACCTAGGTCCCGGCTGACCTCGCATGGCTCGGACCCCGACCGCCGCCCGCCGTGCCGCAGATCAAGCGGCCCTACTTCCACGTGGTCGCGCTGGACCGACGCCAGCTGCGCGCCTGGCGCGACTACCTGGAGCTGGAGGCGGCCGACGGCGACCACCGCTCGCTGGTGCAGCTGTACGAGCGGTGTCTGATCGCTTGCGCCCAGTACGAGGAGTTCTGGGCGCAGTATGCGCGCTACCTGGAGCGCCGGCTGGAGGCAGCCGGCGCCGAGGCGGGCGGCGCGCCGGCGGCGGTGGCCGAGTCCGACGCAGCCGTGCGGCGGCTGGTGGCGGCGGCCGCCGGCTCGGCGCCGCTCGCGGCCGACTACGAGACGGTGTCGAGTCGGCTGCCGCAGGAGCGCCACCAGGTGGCCGCCGGCCGCGTGCCGCAGGACGACCCGGTGCTGGCCGTGCGCGAGGTGTACAAGCGCGCCTGTCTGGTGCACTGCCCGACGCGACCCAACATCCGGCTGCAGTGGGCCGCCTTCGAGGAGTGCAGCGGTGAGCGTCGCCGGCCGCCCGGCGGACCCATCCCCCTTTGCGTAGCGGTCAGACATGTGTTGAGATGAGTGTCCGGATATTTTTTTTAATCGGAATCGGGTTGGAAAACCCACTGCCGAACTATGCATGCTAGAGGAACGGGGAACGTCACTGGAAAACCAATGTTGCCTGGAGCTCATCGCAAGGCTTATTTCTACGTTTTTAACCATGCTTAAGTCCTTAAAGATCATGATAGGCAAACCAATTGACATGAACTTTATCTTGGGGATGACCTGGAAGATGTCATGTCATATGTCATTGGACCGTCCAACGGAACCCGTCAAGCAAAATGTTTATGTCTGCTTTATATCTGAAAATATTAATGTCATGTCAATTAAGCTCTGGCTTGAATACCCCCAGCATGCTACTTTTAAAGCATAAACGTTTTGTTTCCAAGGAGAACTAATATGATACCAAAACATGAAAAGAACACCCAAAATTATCCAGCTTCTGGCCTCGTGGCCTGACCTCAGGTCATGCTGAGACAGCATGTAAATGAATAAAACGCTCACGTCAACTTTCGCCTAAGTGTTTGCTGTTTGAGAAGTAATTCCATAGAAATGTCAAATAAGGACCATCACATAAGGTCATGGCATCTCAGGTTGGCAGGTTGGCCACCTAATGCCATGTTGCACGACTTGGGCGGCGCTAAAGTCGAATTCGGGTATCACTTCATGAGGACCAGCCACACTTAGTATGAGAACCCTATGACGTGATGACATTGTGCAGAATATGCATGATGTTTGACCTGCTCTTATGTCATTGACCTTTTGAGATGTTTTAAACAATGATGCTCATAGCACGCCCTTTTATCATTGTCGGTATGATAAATTACCACACATTCAATTTTCACTATGCATTGCGACGAAAAAGATCGGAATTTACCTACCTCATGTCAGTAAACTTGACCGAAAACAAATTTTTTAGACAGTTTATCTTGAAAGGACAACATCTGAATTTCGTGTTGACATGTTGAAACTACGTCGAATGGCGACATTGAAGATTTTTGCAGATCAACATTTGTTCTCTTTAACCTGTCCCGTGTAAACGATCTTTGATGGCCTTTATCTGAACTTTGTGATAGATGTGTAAAAACAGGTGCAAAAGATGACCTTTGGTGACTTTGATCTGAAATTTGTGATAGACGTGTAAAAACTGGCACAAAATGACCATTGACGACTTTGATCCAAAATTTGACACGTGTTTAAAAAAAAATACGAGAAAATGCGGCAGGTTACTGTCTGTGTATGCTCATTCGGTTGCACCCTCGAAAAAGCCCGAGGAGGCGGGCTCGAGAGCCCTCTCTCCACCCCGGTCTGACGAGTACAGTACCCCGGTCTGACCTGTATAAACTCTCCACCTGCCTGTCAATCCCACCTCTGTTCTCTTGACTGGACTTGTGATTTGTGACTTTTGACTGCTCGGTACTAACACCTCGATCTCATTTCAGAACACCGGTTCGACTCGACACCAAGCCAAGGCTTAGCTGTGTGTGACTGGTGATGGTCGGGTGGTGTTGTTATGTTTTGTGACAACACCGGTAGTCGGAGTGTCCGACCATGCATTCGCGGTAACTCCTGGCCTGTCCACCAGTTGGCTGAGTGTTTGGGCTGGGCGGGGACAAGGTGCGGTAAAACAATCAACTTTTAGGGTTTGCCATCTTTGCGATTCCTTTTGATGATGCTAATAACGAATAATATTTTAGTAGCCCATATTCTAGTGGTAGATGTTGCAAAAGTTCGGTTCATCCATAATTTTGGAATCGTGTGGAATAGATACTTGATTATGTCACAATCACGGATTGCTCTATGTTATAAAATATCAATTACTGCGTTTTATCCTTCGAAATGTAGCAACAAGATTTACTTATACTCTCATATCACGTTTTATCCTCGTTTCACATGTAAAGTCATTCAATGATGGGAACCTAATGACTAAACAATAGCTGGAAACTGGCTAATAAGTGCCTGACTAACTAAATGCGATGATGCATTTATAACAGCCTTATTGGAAAAATGTCAGCGGTATCATCACACCGTGGACGACCTCATGGTCAGTAATCTCCTCACCCTACTGTATGCTAATGCCTCGGAAACCATTATCTTCTGCGCCCAAACACTCCTCAGGCTTGGCGTTACCGACGAATGCTCTCTCGCGTCGTGTCGTGTCTTCCTCCCATTCTGCTGACCTGCTTTTCCCCATGGGCTTACATGCCAGCCAAATCTGAGCGGACCTTTGGTCTTGCCTAAGTCTTCCAATCCGACGTGTCCCCTGTCACGTCTGCCCAGTACCGCTGTCACACATGGTCTGCCCCTCTGTCCTCTCTGGTCTGAACTCCTACCCTATGTTGCCTGTGCTCCTGTCTCGCCTGGCCCGTGCCGCTGTCCCGTCCGGCCTGCACCCGTGTCCCATCTGACCTGCACCGCTGACCGTGATCTCCTGCAGGCAACATCAACACGGCAGTGCACCTCATCAACATGGTGATCGCCAGCTTCCCCACGGCCGTGCGGCCCCGTCTGCAGCTGATCGGCCTGGAGCGGCGGCGAGGTCGCACCGACCAGTGCAGCCGGCTGTACGATGAGACCATCGGCGCCGCGCCGGACCACCTCCGCACGTGGTGGGCAATGAAGCACGCCCGCTTCTGCTTCAAGGTCAGTGCCGGTGGTGTGGCTTGGCGGTGTTCCGTGTGGCTCGGTGTAGTGCAGCACCGGCTGGACGCCGTCGAGTCGCGTTAGTGCTGTGGTGCGGCGTGGCGGTGTTCCGTGTGGCTCTGTAGTGCAGCATGGGCTGGACGCGGCCCGGTCGCGTTAGTGCTGTGGTGCGGTGTGGTGGTGTTGCGTGTGGCTGAATGTAGTGCAGCACGGGCTGGACGCGGCCGGGTCGCGTTAGTGCTGTGGTGTTCCGTGTGGCTCTGTAGTGCAGCATGGGCTGGACGCGGCCCGGTCGCGTTAGTGCTGTGGTGCGGTGTGGTGGTGTTGCGTGTGGCTGAATGTAGTGCAGCACGGGCTGGACGCGGCCGGGTCGCGTTAGTGCTGTGGTGCAGCGTGGCGGTGTTCCGTGTGGCTCTGTAGTGCAGCACGGGCTGGACGCGGCCGGGTCGCGTTAGTGCTGTGGTGCGGTGTGGTGGTGTTGCGTGTGGCTGAATGTAGTGCAGCACGGGCCGGACGCGGCCGGGTCGGGTTAGGTGGTATTCACGATGGGTGCGGGACATCTGAGCGGCGTCAGAGTGGCGATAACTCTGCATGTGTGCGGCAGTCTCAGGCATGCTGTCTCCCACGGTGCTCCGGGGATCAGCGACTGGATCAGACACGCCTGTTGACGCGGCCCCGTGGATTGCATGTGCTCTAGACTCACCTAGACATTTCTTTCAATTGCTGTAGTCGACATGTATGTGACGTTTTCTCCGTCGCTTGGGTGTGTGTCTAGCGATAGTACGAGTCAGAAAGTCGTGTTGCTCGCATACGTGAATTGCAATTTATCTCTCCAAGTATAGCTAAATTCCGCTGGTGTCTTCGCGATTGTATTGCGCATTTGCGACACTATTTCCAGATTGCTGCCTGCTTTACCTGTTCCAGTGCCACTGTCTTCCATTGAAGCCCCTGAAGCGCGGTTACTCAGTCCGTAGGGCGTTGATTCCTGATGACCAGGTTGTGGGTTGAAGCCCACAACGGACTGGGCTACCTAGTTCACGGGCGACCAATCCCCGCGTCGGAGGTCGGCGACGCTTTGCGGTCTGGTCGTCGGGTGCTTCATGGCTGAGCCAAGCTTGTTTTTATTACGCTAAAGATGCGCTTCTTCATGTCTGCACAGATCCTGAGCAAGCCAGACAAGGCGCTGGGAATCCTGCGCACAGCTGTTAAGCGTGATCGCGCCAACGCGCGCCTCTACCTGCACATCCTGGACGTCTGCTACCAGCGAAATCCTGTCGATGTTAGGTGGGTACGCGATCGGGCGGGCACTGGTGATACTCCGTCAGATGGGCACTGGTGATACTCGGCCAAATTGGCACTGTTGATTCCGGTCAGATGGATCCTGGTGATACCTGGTCAGGTGGGCACTAGTGATGCTTGGTTAGATGCACGCTGGCGATACTCGAGGTCAGGCGGGCACTAATGACGGGAAACTGCGCACATGACATCAGTTTGTGTTGTGTCGCAACGACGGGTTTCTAATTCGTCCGTGTGGAATGACGATAATAAGTATAGTTATGTTTGTCGTTATCTGTACGTTGGCATAGACTGCGGAACATGGTGTTGACTTGTCGACCGACTGCGTACCTAGATGTAGTTTGTCGTTCTGCTGGACGGACCGGCTGCTGGACAGGCTGAATGCCGATAAAATGTGTGACGAAATAGTCCTGATAATGGGGAAACCTTTTATTCATACGTTATATTTTCATGTTTGTCAAGTCCTGGATATGCGTGGAAACGAGAGGCGTATAAGCGGCGCCACATATCACGCGCACAGGAGAGGGGCGGAATTCGCTCACCCCTCCTGTTTTTCGATGTTACCTCATAAACGGGCGGGGATATTATAATGCAATTTTGAGTCTTCGTTAAAATTTGAGAAGCTCATCCTATGCAAAAACAATTTTCGTAATCAGTTTGTAAATATATGAAATGCGGGGATGCAAAGTCGATCGGCCGACCGCCGAGGGTTCAAGGCCACACAGGTTTCGTCCGTGCGGTGGCGCGGTGTGGTGGCCGATCTTGACCTCATTTGACCCTGAAGGCATTGACCTATGGTCATGAAATGTTATCGAAGAGGTTTCACTACAGCCGTATTCTATCCTCCAAGTTATGTGCTTCTAGCTTCATTAATTTCCGAGATTTTAGGGGAGCGAATCCGCCCCCCCCCCCCACGCCCACCCCCTCCGGTGCATGTTATGGGAGAGGCCCTCCGGCGCGCGTGCTATGCCGAAGGTTGATCTGACAATAGGACGTTCTTGTGACAGTCTAGGAGAAATCAATTGCGTAATGGTTTCTGTCTGCAGTTGATAGGGATATTGCAAAAATGTATTCCACGTAGTCCCTTTTTTATCCTAATGGTCATCATTGATGTGTTGGCCAAAGCTTTCTGTGCCTTCAGTCTCGTGATGAGTATTCTCAAGTAAGCAATGGGTGATGCTTTCCAACCATATTTCAGTAGTATCATATGCAGAGAACACTGCCAATTTATTTAAGGGAACAAAAACAAATTTAATCGCATAGTTTGGCGAGCAAATCTTAGTGATTTCAAGAGTATTCAGAAGCCTATCAAAATCTGTATTCTGCATTACCCATCTTATCGTGACGTCAGTGGGAAGCTTGTCACTACGGTCTAGTTTTCTGCCACATGTGTGTAATTGGAGCGACGTATTCTGTCATTGATAGCACCAGTCATGTTTTTCTGTTGAAGTGGTCCTGATCTAGAGGAGTTAGCATCGTGACTGCTAATATTTCTACCTAGTTTGTGTTTTCACCGTCAGGGGCGTAAATGCGGCGTTGACGCTGGCGATCAACAGCAAAGAACTCTCGGGACGTGATAAGCTCGGCTTTCGTCGCAAAAGGGTGGAGTTTTTCGAGGAGTTTGGCTCGCTGCGTCAACTACGGACGGCCGAGGATGGTCTAGCCGAGGCCGAGCGTGCGCTGGCGGCAACCGAACGTCGCCAGGCACGAGATCAGGAGAAGGAGCAGGAGCAGGCGGAGGCGGGGAAGGAGGATCAGGAGGTCAAGAACCTCAATGCCAAGCGTCGTCGGAAGGTGAAAATGGACCCGACGCCGCCGCCGCCGCCGCCTCCGACCCTGACTAACGGGAGTGCCGAAACGACCGGTGAGGGTATTCGCGGTCCGGGCTCGGTCTCGAGGATCTGCAACTCGTTGCACGTACTGCTGGCATGTTTCGGTGGACGTGTTTGATGTGGTTTCCTGTCCAATAATTCTGGCATCCAGATGAACTACCGCAAGCTCTTGGATAGAGAGATGGTATGCTACTGGCTGGATATGGTCCGTAGGACAAGAACTGTGAGCTAAAATCGCTGTTGATGTTCAACATTTTGCTCCTGGTAGTGCGTGGGTTAAAAATATTAACATTCGTTCAAGTAACGCCAAGGCTCCGCAGCCAAAAGTCGAGAGTTGTAACAGAGATGATATGCTATTGTATTGCAACAGATTTTCTACCAAAGGTGATATTAGGTGGTCAGGAACGTGGAAGGGAAGGTTTGTTCCCCGTACCGGTACAAAGCAAGCTGTTGAACCTTTTAAAAAAAATTAATCGAAAGTTATAAAGTTAATTTACACAGAGCTGAATAAGCCCTGTGAAAGAAAAATGACTGGGCCATCGGTAAATTTACGAGAAATCAGTGGTTGAATGTTTTGTGTATGTCTGTCTGTCTGTATACACAAGATTAATTACAATTGCTATATGTCATAACTATAATTGCTATATGTCTAAACTCCCTGTGCAAGGTATATCGAGCATGCCCATTCCGAGCATGAGCCTTAAGCTTACCTAACTTACAAGGTCAGTCACCTTTGACTTGATATGACCTTCACTTCAAAAGTTGAATTTTTAAAGCTAACTAATTTCCATAGCTAATCTATGATTGACTTAATTGTCCTTCTCCCAGATATATTTAGCACTTGTGAAATATGGCATATTTTACAACAACCTGCAAGTATAGTTAATTGCACCATTAGGTTCAGGATTTTCAGAATACGTTCACATTTTTACCTGGCGTAACTATGAGAGCAAACAAAAGAACCCAGCGCCATTAGCGTCCTGACTTGTCCATATGCTTATTACCAATCGCACAATTTTGCAAAGTATTACAACGTTAGCATAATATTTCATTGAACAGGTTCATGTCCAACAGTGTCGTACAATCAAGTGCCGTATGTACCTTGACGCTGTGTCTTCCTGATGCATTTGTTCAATCCTGCACTTGCCTCCTTCAACTCTGCTTTCATTATGGTGCACACACGGCATGTTGATGCGATGGCCTCTACCACGTTGATGATATTCATAGTGTCTACCACGAGAACATCTGGATGCTGAGGGTAGCTGAAGCCGGGAGTAGGACCGTGTGGGTGAGGAAAATGTACTGTTGCTTTTTGCCAACTTCGAGAGAGAAGGTTCACATGGTCCCTCTGGAAGAGATGGACAGCTGCTGTGTCCTAAACACACAGATATTGCCACGTAGGATACGTGCTTAGTTTGTCTGTCATCAAGCCAGTAGCGGTCGCACAGGTGCAAAGTAACCTGCTGATTGTTGCAGGGACTATACCTCATCTTGGGGAACAAAATTATAGTTTTCTGCGAAGTCGCCTGCTACCAGAACTTCTGCTTCGGCCAAATCGTTGTTTGCAGGCTTCTGTGGGAAGGATCCTTATGGTTTGCGATGAAGTCATGAATCAGAAGGTGCTGAGGCTCACAAAAGCTAGTGATAAACTCGATGATTGATTGTTCGACAGTTTCTAGGGTAGACATATCTGTGCTAACTGTATGCTTTCGATCATGTGCTCCTGGAATACGTATTGGGGTCGCTGTTCAAGCTTTTCTGTCCTAGAACAGACTTTACACTGGCGAAATATGCATGCCAACGACGGTTAATATATATGCATGGCGAAATATGCATACAACATCATTTCCAATCCATGTTTATAGCTTTGGAACACCACCCCTGTCGACGTATTATTTACATCTTTTGTGACCAACGCAACATTAATATTTGCATTTGACGCTCGGCCAACGATATGTTTGAACACAATGGGTCCATGACGCGCCGGATGTTCTACGTCCCCATGGGAAGCATGCCACCGATGTTAGGTCGGGATCCCATCTGTTCGCCTACCGTAGAACTCTGCTGGGTTCCCCACCGGGTTCGAATATCAGCACCTTGTACCCTATTAGTTGGGGAGGGAGATTTTCCAGTACCCATCTGTTGATTATGTTCAGATGACTGCCTCTGCGTTAGGTTTGTTGGTGGGTCAGGCTGTGGACCGTGGTGTGTTCGCGTGCCTCACCACGCGTGACGTGACGTGACGTGATCCCGTTTTCAGTGCCGCTCCAGTCGTGCCCCAAGTGTGGCTGGGACGGCCGGGAGCCGTCGTCACAGGAAACGCCGCAGCCACAGCCGCAGACGCAGCCGGAGCCGGTGTCCTACGGCCAGGTGCCGCCCACCTGGGATCTGGTCGTCAAAACGCAGACCTACGGGTGAGCCCGCAGCGCTGACGTCACACAGTCGCAGTCTAGTTTTCCAGATCTGGCTGCACGCCCTCAGACTCGCCTATCAGCTGACTCCACACAGTTGTAGTCCGCCAGCTTGCACCACATGGTGCGGTCTGTCAGCTGACACAATACGGCTACAGTCTCGTCTGTCAACTGACTCCACACAATCATAGTCCGTCAGCTTGCACCACACCGTGCAGTCTGCCAGCTGACGCAATACAGCTACCGTCTCGTCTGTCGGCTGGTGCAACGCAGCCACAGCTTTGTCTGCCAGCTAGCACAACACGGCCGCAGTCATTGTCCCGTCTGCCAGTTTACGCCGAACAGTCATAGTTTGTCAGCTGGTACAATACAGCCACAATCGAGTATGTCAGCTGGTGGTTGGTTCTTGGTTTTAAGACACGTCGACCGTTGAGTCATGCAGCGTCGCCAATCTCTCACGCCGATTGGCCGCGGGCGAAAAGTAGCAACAGGTGAGACTCGAACCCACAATCTTTCGATTGTGAAACGAGCAACTTATCCCTGGACTACTGGTCCCCTTTGTCAGCTGGTGCGATACAGCCAGTCATTGTCTCGCCTGCCAGTTGACGCCGAGCAGTCCTGGTCTGTCAGCTGGCACAACTCAGCCGCAGTGGGGTATGTCAGCTGGCATCACATAGTTATTGTGACAGTCTGTCATTTGACGTCACACCGTTGCAGTCCCGCCTGTTAGCTGAGGCCACGCACCCACAGTCCCGGCTGTTCTCCAGCACAGCACTGATCACAAACTGTCAGCTGATTCCTCGCCTGAACAACATGACGTACTTGTTGTGTTCTCCCATCACATGCATGCCACAAATTGAACATCCTGCGTCGCTGTTTAAACCATTACTAGTATGCAAGTCGTCAGATAGTTGTGCTGGTGTGCGGTTTCAGTCCAGTTTCTCATTTACTCAATTATGAGCTCGGAGTGTGTTCTTCTCCAGCACGACTCGGTTGTCAGCAATTCGGTCGGGCTCGGTGCGGCTAGTCGGCTGACCGGTTGATCCTCCGTGTCAGGTACGGCAAGGACCCGCAGTACAAGTGGTTCCAGGAGCGCGGCTACCGGGAGTACTCGGCCAAGGAGGCCGGCGGGTACCCGGCGTCGTTGCTGGATCCCGTGTCGTCTGACGAGGAGTCGCTGGAGCCTCCGCTGCCCAAACGGTCGCGCTCCTCCGACGGCCAGCCGACACACATCGTCACCAGGGACGGCAGACGGTCAGTACAGGGACATGGCTCAATACAGGGACATACTACTACAGAGGATGGTGAGGTCAGCCACGCCGACACACATCGTCACCAGGGACGGCAGACTGTCAGTACAGGGACATGGCTCAATACAGGGACATACTACTACAGAGGATGGTGAGATCAGCCACGCCGACACACATCGTCACCAGGGACGGCAGACTGTCAGTACAGGGACATGGCTCAATACAGGGACATATTGCTGCAGAGGATGGTGAGGTCAGCCACGCCGACACACATCGTCACCAGGGACGGCAGACGGTCAGTACAGGGACATGGCTCAATACAGGGACATATTGCTGCAGAGGATGGTGAGGTCAGCCACGCCGACACACATCGTCACCAGGGACGGCAGACTGTCAGTACAGGGACATGGCTCAATACAGGGACATACTACTACAGAGGATGGTGAGGTCAGCCACGCCGACACACATCGTCACCAGGGACGGCAGACTGTCAGTACAGGGACATGGCTCAATACAGGGACATACTACTACAGAGGATGGGGAACTCAAGTCAGGACTATGGACTTTCCTGAATGCGAATGCGCTAGGGATCCATCGATATTTTCAGTAGCTATGCTATTGTTCATTGTTGATAAGAACTGCGAGCTTTGTGCTTATGCACAAAGCTTATGCTAATGCAACCCTATATATAGCTTTCACTAAAACAGGCAATTCCAGTAGTTATATTTTCACTGTGCTGCGCGGCTCACTCGAGTTCCCCCACTTCCCAGCACGTCAAAACTGACCGGTTTGCTCCCCAGTGTGCCATAACTGCCGGCCGGCTCCCCAGTGTACCACAACTGGCTGGTTTGCTCCCTCGTGTAACATAGCTGGCCGGCCGGCTCCCCAGTGTACCACAGCTGACCGGTTTGCTCTCCCCAGTGTACCGCAGCTGACCGGTTTCCTGCCCGTGTACCACAGCTGACCGGTTTGCTCCCCAGTGTACCACAACTGACTGGTTTGCTCTCCAGTGTACCACAACTGACCTGCCGGCTCCCCAGTGTACCACAGCTGACCGGTTTGCTCTCCCCAGTGTGCCACAACTGCCGGCTGGCTCCCCAGTGTACCACAACTGGCTGGTTTGCTCTCCAGTGTGCCACAACTGACCGGCCGGCTCCCCAGTGTACCACAACTGACCGGCCGGCTCCCCAGTGTACCACAACTGACCGGCCGGCTCCCCAGTGTACCACAACTGGCTGGTTTGCTCCCTCGTGTAACATAGCTGGCCGGCCGGCTCCCCAGTGTACCACAGCTGACCGGTTTGCTCTCCCCAGTGTGCCACAACTGACCGGCCGGCTCTCCAGTGTACCACAGCTGACCGGTTTGCTCCCCAGTGTGCCACAACTGACCGGCCGACTCCCCAGTGTACCACAGCTGACCGGTTTGCTCTCCCCAGTGTGCCGCGGTACGTGATCCCGCCGCTGCTACCCACCCTGCGACAGCCGGTCCGTCCGCTGGTGCCGCAGCCCACCGAGGCTCCTGGTGGCCGGGAACCACAGCGGCCGCCGCAGGTAGGCCGCGGGCGCCGCCGGGCTTGACCTCGGCCTGACCTCGCCCTCGCCCTCGTCTCGCCCATGTGAAATGTAGTTGTTATGCATTCCGTATCAGCTAAATTTGTACACGTTATAATGCTTTCGTACACTCCAATGCTGTAAAATTACAATGTTTTACAACATAGCAAATATTCCACAATCGAATTACTGAGTTTCATGTTCGGACCAAAGCAGCTGTCCTTCAGGCCAATATTTACAATCGAATTACTTAGTTTCGTGTTTTTCGTACCAAAGCAGCTGTACTTCAGCAAGCGTGCGTTTTCAAGTTCATTCGTCACGGCCCAGCCGGGCCGTGACGTTCTCTGCTGACTCACACTTTACAGGCAGTCAAGGTAGACTAGTGCTAGGTGTTGGGCGCTGTATGACCAACGCAGTCGATGCGCCCATAAGCCCAAATAACCAACCAACCAACCAACTAGTGCTACATACAGTACCCCGGATACATTGTCGGTGGATGGAGTGTTGGATGTTGGTCATATAATGTATATAAAAAATACTGTGACGGTTCGTTGGTCTTCATAGTGGTTAATCGGCGATACTTAATAGTGGTTAACCGTTATTATATACTTGCAAAATCCAAAACCGTATTTGTAGTCGCAAAGTAAAGCTCAAAGTATTTTTCACGTTTTTGTTTACGTTGTGGACAATATTACGCCAAAACGTAAAGGTCATCATCTTAATAACGCTCGACTGGCGTTCTTATTCATGAACTGAAAATGCGACCGACTTTATATTTCAATGCCTCAGACCTCGATGAGTTCATTCCATTAAGTTACATTGCTCTGTAATTGCTGTGTGATGGGCGGACATTGCTGATGGCGTGCTGTGTGTCGACAGCTGGCTCGGCTGCCGGCACCACAGCCTCGCGACACGGACGCCCCCTGTGTCAACGTGCCGGAGTGGCTGGTGCACGAGGGCGGCGAGCTGTGTCTGTCCGAGACGGAGCACGGCGTGTCGCTGATCCGCTACTGGCCTTGCTTCATGACCGATAAGGGCGTCAAGGTAACCGACAATGGCTAACGGGTGGCCGGGGCATGCCAGAAGAGCGCCAAGGTAACTAACAGCGGCTGACCCGTGATCAGGGCGTAGCAAGGTAGCGTCATGGTGCCGACGGTCGGCTAGGACTTGATCAGACCACTGATGACTGATGACGTGGTCAGGCCACTGTTGACTGATGACCGACCACTGGTGACTAGTGATCAAACCATGATGATACGTGGTCAGGCCACTGTTGACTGATGACCGACCACTGATGGCTGATTACGTGATTAGACCACTAATGACTGATTACTTGATCAGACTTATGGCAGGGTCACGTGAACATTTAAGCGACCACCTGTATTATGTACGTTGGTGGTGATCCAGTACGCCTTCGTATCGAGGGATGTGGGTGTGTAGCATGCGCATTCGGCTCCTGATCGCAAGTTGTGGGCTGGAATCCTACAACCAGCCGGACGAGATTTCTCCCGCGATTAATCGGCCGCACGAGATCTCACCCGCGACCAACCGGCGTGAGAGATTAGCATCGCTATGCGGTCCAGCAGTAAAGTGCATCCTGCAAGAACTCTAGGTTCTTGTTCTTCTACCAGGAGAATTAGTGAAACCACTACACCCACTAGGTTGGAATTTCGTACTAAGAAATGGAAAGGCTTTAGCAAGCTTTGGTGACAATGGCTGAAACAATTGAGGCGCAACATGCGTCGAATCCTACAGCCAGTGCTTTGTTGTCTCCTACCCACCCTTCACTGGGATGCGGCAGTGAAATGTCACTGACGGTGTGGTCCGCCGGCTGCGGCAGTGAAATGTCACTGACGGTGTGGTCCGCCGGCTGCGGCAGTGAAATGTCACTGACGGTGTGGTCCGCCGGCTGCGGCAGTGAAATGTCACTGACGGTGTGGTCCGCCGGCTCCGGCAGTGAAATGTCACTGACGGTGTGGTCCGCCGGCTCCGGCAGTGAAATGTCACTGACGGTGTGGTCCACGGTGCGGCTGTGTGGTGCCGGCTGCGGCAGTGAAATGTCTGACAGTGTGGTCCGCCGGCTGCGGCAGTGAAATGTCACTGACGGTGTGGTCCGCCGCTGCGGCAGTGAAATGTACTGACGGTGTGGTCCGCCGGCTGCGGCAGTGAAATATCACGACGGTGTGGTCCGCCGGCTGCGGCAGTGAAATGTCTGACGGTGTGGTCCACGGCTGCGCGTGAAATGTCACTGACGGTGTGGTCCGCCGGCTGCGGCAGTGAAATGTCACTGACGGTGTGGTCCGCCGGCTGCGGCAGTGAAATGTCACTGACGGTGTGGTCCGCCGGCTGCGGCAGTGAAATGTCACTGACGGTGTGGTCCACCGGCTGCGGCTGTGAAATGTCACTGACGGTGTGGTCCGCCGGCTGCGGCAGTGAAATGTCACTGACGGTGTGGTCCGCCGGCTGCGGCAGTGAAATGTCACTGACGGTGTGGTCCGCCGGCTGCGGCAGTGAAATGTCACTGACAGTGTGGTCCGCCGGCTGCGGCAGTAAAATGTCACTGGCGGTGTGGTCCGCCGGCTGCGGCAGTGAAATATCACTGACGGTGTGGTCCGCCGGCTGCGGCAGTGAAATGTCACTGACGGTGTGGTCCACCGGCTGCGGCTGTGAAATGTCACTGACGGTGTGGTCCGCCGGCTGCGGCAGTGAAATGTCACTGACGGTGTGGTCCGCCGGCTGCGGCAGTGAAATGTCACTGACGGTGTGGTCCGCCGGCTGCGGCAGTGAAATGTCACTGACGGTGTGGTCCACCGGCTGCGGCTGTGAAATGTCACTGACGGTGTGGTCCGCCGGCTGCGGCAGTGAAATGTCACTGACGGTGTGGTCCGCCGGCTGCGGCAGTGAAATGTCACTGACGGTGTGGTCCGCCGGCTGCGGCAGTGAAATGTCACTGACGGTGTGGTCCGCCGGCTGCGGCAGTGAAATGTCACTGACGGTGTGGTCCGCCGGCTGCGGCAGTTAAATGTCACTGACGGTGTGGTCCGCCGGCTGCGGCAGTGAAATGTCACTGACGGTGTGGTCCGCCGGCTGCGGCAGCGCATGTTCACCACGCTGCGGCGCTGCGTCAAGTGGCACCAGACCAGGCAGGTAGCCACCGACGGTCGGTTCGTGGCGCTGAAGCGGCTGGTGGCCTGGTTCGGAGCCTGTGGCCTCGAGGAGAGCGGTCTGATGATGCCCACCAATGAGAACTGGCCGCCGGAGCTGCTGGATCTACTGCAGAGGTGAGACGTGACCAGATCCCCGCCACAGCGCGCCCGTGCCAGAGCCTGGTAGCCGGAGCGTGTCACGGCACAGTGCACCCGTTCCCCAGCCGTAGCATACAGTGTACCCCACCACAGCACACCTGAACCCGAGCCCTAGCACAGTATATCATGCTAGAGCACACCCATGCCAGAGCTACCCAAAGTACCCCGGCAAGCACACCAATAGCGTACCCCGCGTACCCCGTAAACACTTCAATAACAAGTGTGCCTCGTCACAGCACACCCATGCCAGAGCTGTAGCACCCAAAGCGTACCCCGGCACAGCACACTCATGCCCTAGCTGTAGTACACAGCGTACCCCGTCACAACACACTCATGCCCTAGCTGTAGTACACAGCGTACCCCGTCACAACACACTCATGTCCCAGCCATAACACAGTGTGCCTCGTCACAGCACAATCGTAATCGAGCCTCAACACACAGTGTGCCTCGTCACAATATACCAATTTTCGAGCTGCAGCACACAGTGTGCCCTCTCTTGAAGAATTGGAAACTGGGTTATGGTTCCATATCGGAGGCGCGCCGCGCTTTTTCAATACCTGAGCTCTATTTGAACAACAATTGTCGTACTTCCGTGGAAATGTTACGAAGGCTGTTAAAAACAAACAAATATTTATTGAACCGATCTGAAAGCCTGCCTTTAAATGCCATACAATTGAGTTTTAAGGTTCTGCGGCGGCGGTGGACGGGCTGGATCGATGCGGTTCAGGTTCTTCATATATTCTTTCTCGTATACACGTGTTTCCCTCCCCCCCCCTTCTCCCGTCCTGATCGGCCTGCAATAGGATGCGAGTGATGAATGTTTATATCACTATAGCGAACATGCAGCTGGAATGCGCACGACCTTGCCGGGATCCGTCTCAATATTTCCTCTCGGTGCCGACATTGATTGTGTCTGCTGCAGACTGGTGCAGTTTACCAGCCAGGAGTTCAACAGCTGTCACCTGAGCCTGTTCCGCACCGGGCATGATCTGGAGGACTGGCACACACACGAACAGCCCGTGCTGGGCCGTCAGCCCGCCATTGGCGTCGTCTCGCTCGGTAAGTGAGGCCGGTGTCGCCATCATCACACTAGTCGCACATGGGTCGCCCATTGGTGATGCACCCGCCGCCTGAACACGTGTCCGTCACGCACTGGTCACGGCACTGAGTCGGCTTCGTGTGCCAGGTGCTGTGCGGAGCTTCGAGCTGCGGCAGAAGGCGGGCGGCCGGTTCCTGCGACTGCCACTGCAGCCGGGGAGTCTGCTGGTGATGCAGGGCTCCACCCAGCACGACTGGCTACACCAGGTATAGGCGGCGGCGGCGGCGGCGGGCACTGCTGTGTCTGCTGGGGTGGTCAGACTGCTCGTGTCATCAGGGTGTCGGGACACTGCTGTGTGTGGGCAGTGTGGGGTCTGCTGGGGTGATCAGACTGCTCGTGTCATCAGGGTGTCGGGACACTGCTGTGTGTGGGCAGTGTGGGGTCTGCTGGGGTGATCAGACTGTTCGTGTCGTCAGGGTGTCGGGACACTGCTGTGTGTGGCCAGTGTGGGGTCTGCTGTGGTGATCAGACTGTTCGTGTCGTCAGGATGTCGGGACACTGCTGTGTGTGGGCAGTGTGTGGTCTGCTGGGGTGATCAGATTGTTCGTGTAGTCAGGGTGTCGGGACACTGCTGTGTGTGGGCAGTGTGGGGTCTGCTGGGGTGATCAGACTGTTGGGGCCGCGGTAGCTCAGTTGGTAGAGCGTCGGACTCTTGATCGCAAGTTTGTGGGTTCGAATCTCACAACCGACGGAATTTACCGAGTCCACCCGCGACCAATCGGCGTGAGAGGTTGGCGACGCTATATAACCTAGCGGTTGAATGCGTCGTAAAAGAACCCAAGGTTCTTCTTGTGATTAGACTGTTCGTGTCATCAGGGTGTCGGGGACGAGTGGTCTAGGGGTAAGATGCTCGTCTCACAATCGAAAGGTTGTGGGTTCGAATCTCACCTGTCGCTACTCTTCGCCCGTGACCAATCGGCGTGAGAGATTGGCGACGCTATATGACTCAACGGTCGACGTGTCGTAAAAACCAATAACCAATAACCAACAATCATCAGGGTGTCGGGACACTCCTGTGTGTGGTCTGCTGTGGTGATCAGACTGTTCGTGTCGTCAGGGTGTCGGGACACTGCTGTGTGTGGGCAGTGTGGAGTCTGCTGTGGTGATCAGACTGTTCGTGTCGTCAGGGTGTCGGGACACTGCTGTGTGGGCAGTGTGGGGTCTGCTGGGGTGATCAGATTGTTCGTGTCATCAGGGTGTCGGGACACTGCTGTGGGTGTGCTGGGGTGGTCAGACTGACGCCATCATGGTGTCGAGGCACTGGTGCTTGGACACTGATGCTGTGTCGGTAGGGGTGGGGCGGGAGACGGTGTGTCAACGGTTTGAACTGTTCGCATCAAGCGTATTGCAGTTTGTACAACTGTCAGTGGATGTTGGCCGCCACTACCAGTGGCTGCTGCAGCAGGCGGTGTATGGTGTTGCACCGTGCCGCAGGTTCCGAAGGACTCGCGCGTGGCGGAGGAGAGGATCGGGCTGCAGTTCCGCACCATGTACGACCTGCGGGAGCTGTGAGCTGTGAAACGGCAGGCAGGCGCCACTACCCGCCTGGATGAGTGTGCCCTGACCTGAGCCAGCACATTCCGCGGCTTCGGCGAGGCGAAATCCTGCTAGGAAGAGATCGAATCACCAGGCAGTGGTGGCAGCACAACGTAGCCGAAGTTGGGATATAAACGTCACTTTTCTGGTAGAACGACTATTGTATCTCAGCAGGGCATTTTGATCACTTTGTCACTCGCCACAGGCCTGTGTATTCATCACCATGGCTCACTCAGGCTCTTGTACCCCTGTGATGCGTGTGTGTGCGTTGAAGTATATGTATGAATGTTGAAACAAGTACACGTTTGCTTAGATGTGATTTCTTCTTGTGCCGCCGGACACTGCCGGTGGCCGCTGAACTTCTGTGCTCCTGTCCCACCTTCCCGAGCTGAGCACGCCAAGCACTGCTCACGTGAAACAGCGTACACGCCGGAGACATACAAGGTTGGTCGAGACGGAGTCAATTTTGAACGCCTTCTGCTCTAGCAGCTTCCAATTCGCACCACGGGGCTAAAGCGGTGATCACACTT
Source organism: Ashinkailepas kermadecensis (assembly GCA_034440615.1). Classification (NCBI taxonomy): domain Eukaryota; kingdom Metazoa; phylum Arthropoda; class Thecostraca; family Neolepadidae; genus Ashinkailepas; species Ashinkailepas kermadecensis. The sequence continues at coordinate 5,969 of JAOTOM010003674.1, read as the reverse complement.
GGAAGCAGATCAACGTGATGCAGAAAGATGAACGCACATACTTAACACGGAGCCTATAGGCGCAGGAGCGGATCCGGTGGAGGAAAATTAGAAATATCCCATTTTAAAAAGTTCGGGTTGGAACAGCTAGCAATCGTCGGTTCTGTATAAGACCGTATTTATGATATAAAATGTTGACAGGCTTCGCCAAAATGCATTTTAGTGGAAGATTTCGGCAAACCTTGGCCGCTTGTAGGAGGGTGGTATGGCCCTATTAGCCGTTAGCCGTTAGCCCCCTTAGATCCGCCAGTGTGTGGGCGGCTCAGCTGACTGCGTTGTCTATCTAGATGCGTTCGTGTGGGTTCATATCACGAGTACCCCAGCTCATAAGTGCTAAAGCTTCCTGATAACTTCGAAGATTTCTTGGAGAAGGCTGTGCTCACAAGTTCCCCGGCTTGTAAGTGCTAAAACAGTTATAAATTATACCGCTAAATAACACTGCAAACGGCCCACGGCACGAGAGCTTAACCGTGTGCAGAGAGATGGCAGGAGCATGCAGTGGCTGCATTGCTCCAAAAAGGTCAAATACCTAACATAACCTTTCTGCAACAATGCAACCACCTCACGCTCCTGCCATTTGTCGGTACGCATGTAAGCTGGTGCAGTTGCCCGCTTACGGTGTGGTCTAGCGATATACTTCAGAACTATTTTACCACTCGTGAAACGAGTCTTCATGACCTGGTGCAGTTGTAAGCTCACTCTATCTACGGTTTTTCATAAATTCTGGCAATTTTTGCAATTATGAATCGACATCCGACATATTTTAGCACTTATTAAACGGGGTACCTGTGAGCCGTGGAACTTATGAATGCCTCCCGTTCTTGTTTGTGCAGACCACCGTGAGCCCTATTGAGACGCATCCGTGGCCGCCCGTCCGTCACTGTGCGGACGATGCCGAAAAACTTGGCATCCACGAGTGGTGAACTGCCGTGACACAACCCGGCCCGGGTGCGTGATGGCGCCGGTCCGCGGAACAGCCATACCCAGTGTTGTCTTCTGACACAATTAAGTATGTTTAATACAACAAAGAATGACTCTTAGATGCTCCTGGGTTTTAGACACTGCGTGTAAAGAAAATATACGACCTTCAATATACCAGGAGGTGCTGAGTTGACATCAAAAGTAACGGTAAATATTATACATTATTACTCAACGTTTCGGCCACCATTGTCGTACTATTAGGTTCTACTGTTGGCATTGTGTACGCACGCTAGCAGTTCAAAATTTTTCTCCTTTTCTCCTCCCCCCCCACCAACGGGGAGAAGGGGGGGGGAATATTTGCCCACGGGGGAAAACCAAACAACCACCACGCAACTGTGGTTGTGATTTTCTATGGTTTGGCTCGCTTGTACGATAACTGGTTCCCAATTCCAATGGCTTCTACAAACCACCAAGTTCTCAAATCCAAGAGCCGTTCTTCGAACCAACAGCCATTACTGCCCTTGTATTGACCGGGCTGATAATCATCCAATACGGCGACGACTCGAACAACAGTGTCTCCAAAGGTAAACACCAACGAGTTACTTTTTAAGTTTGTGCCCTCGAATCACCAGGCACATGATGGAAACGACGGACAGCCGTCCAACCGGGCGGTTCGCTCACCCGTCTCCAGCGACATCTTACCGCATCGACCACCCATTCTCGTCCGGGCCGAGCCGCGCGCACGAGTCGCTCATGGGGGGGGGGGGCAACGTCCCGGCCTGTCGACATCACCCCCTGCACACACACCGCGAAGTGAATGGCCGGTCACCACACCCAAGACCAGGCCCCTGTCCTACATGCGCCGCATGGTACAATGGTGACACTGGTGTCGCAATGACTGCTGAGTTCAGCACGCCGACAGGTGCCAACCGAATGTTGGGATCCGTTCGGAGCGCGGATCACAGGATACATGAGGGCAGCCATGATTAGGCTGCTAAACGCATTCGAAAGAGGGGTCCAAAGTGGGCTTCGTTATAATTGTGTGGGTGTATTGCAGCAGTGTATAAATGATCGACAGTGCGGGTGTCTAGAGCATTCGTGCACGCGACCAGCGAAGTCAACATAGCGTGACGCATCGCAACATTTCGTGCTGACAGTCGAGGGCGGTGGAGGGGGTGCGTGGTTCACCCGGGCTGATACTGGCACGGCGGCGCCAGGTACAAACGTGCTGACAGTCGAGGGCGGTGGAGGGGTGCGTGGTTCAGTCGGGCTGATACTGGCACGGCGGTGCCAGGTACAAACGGGTTCAGCCGGGCTGATACTGGCACGGCGGCGCCAGGTACAAACGGATGCCACTCGTGCGTCAGCAGTTCCCCGTGCGTGGAGGTACCCGACCTTGCCCGTCCCGTGTACCGAACTGAAAATTCGAGCCATTTCAATGTTAACCGTGAGCACAATTTTGATAGCAGTGGTGAACGCCGAGCTTATATCGAACACGACGAAATGTGCGGCGACCCAGTGAGATGCGATTGAGTTGATCAGCGCCGTCGATGCCGATAAAACTGATCGAGTAGTGTGCCAGTCTGCCGCCAGCTATCCTCTGCGCGAGGCGGTGGCGTCTCGCAGTCGCAACTGTCGACTTGCGTGATCGGTTCGCCAGGTGCAGAGTTGAGCGTTGCGCTGCCGTGTCGACATCCGGGCAGACATGACCTCGCCGTCCGACACCCGCGCGTGGCTCAATAACCGGCGCATGTCGGTAAACCCTCACCAGTGGCTGCAACCCCTCGACTTCTCATTCTTGCATCTGTCTGCTTTCAGCGGTAAGTGACAACTGTGTCAGTCTCTTCCGTGTCTGTGTGGCAGGTGGAGAGGGGGGATTACGAAGCAGCAGGCGGTGGCATTAGATGCCGAAAGCACTGCTATAGATTCGCTTACCGCACCGCACATCGGGTGCATATATTCTAACCGCTTATAACTAAAGTTGACAGGATACGTTTTGTAGGACCATATTTATGATACAGGCATTTTGTGATGGGCTGGACAAATGTCTCGTTTTTCGCTCGTTTTCTCCTGCCTAAAAATAGCCAGAAATCGTTAATATTTTCCAATAATCCCACAAGCCGCCACCACCACCTGGAGGACGGAATTTAATCACTAAGATATCGGTAACGAACCCGACTTTTATAATATATATATATGCCAATGTGGTTCCACTCGTCTCCGGGAGCCCTGGAAAATGCACTAAACGTCGGATTAATGTCCGTATTCGTTTGGTCTGAACAATAAAAGGTTAAATCCGAAGACAATAGGTAATTTACTGTCGCTCATAAGTTCAAACACTGGTGTGACTTCGGAGGGATAACGCACGAGATATATATAATAGCTATATTTAGTGTCTTATAACCATAGTATCCATGCATAGTACCAAAATATACGCCGACCGCTCATATTAGCAATACTACGAACTGACACGACCTCTTTTTTCTTTTTTTTTAAACTACCGTGTGACCACAGGTATGTGATTTGTCAGGATGGGATTGAGTTCCAGCTGTCTCCTTGCGTCTGCACGAGCCGAAAAACAACGAAACCTTGTTTTTTACATTAAACTTCACGAAGAAAATCTTGGCAATCGGTCAAAACCGTCCCGACCGACAAACCGATCCTCTCGTATTACGTCATAGCTCGGCACGAAGTGGTCAGAATGCAGATAGACCTGGGGCGGAGGTAGTTACATTATCTTGGTTACATCAACACCCGCAAGTGGCTGCTGGTAAAATTGTAGAAGGATTGACACACACTCCGATAGAGTCAAATGCTGTTTCGCATGACTTGGTTGTGAGACCAAATTTCGCATCTTCAGTTCTGAATGCCAAAGCTTGAATGACATACATTTCACATCGCTGAATTTCACACAGATAGATTTCAAGTAGTTCAATTTCACGTCATTAAGTCTTCGCATGGCTGAGTTGTGCATAGTTCAATTTTCGCGAAGCTTCAATTACCTGAGCTTGTGCAGCTCAGGTACACGAAATTTTCACCATCCTTCTTATACTTTAATTCACCGGGAAGTTGGAAATCAGTCTACATCCACCTGGCGGTACAAAAAAAAGGTACCATCATGATGGTGGACACACGGTTGACTGTAAATTCAGTCTCAGCTAGTGGTGCAGCCAATTTTTTTTCCGAGGGGAGGGGGGCGACCAAAAACATGCCAACAGTTACTGCACCATTGGAATGGCTAAAACACCAACGTATCTTTAAGAATGAGCAGTCACGAGCTGAAGATTCGTACGCCGAATAACTTGATTGATTGAGTGCTTGATTTATTTTGAGGGCTGTGAGGCGCAACGACTCCATTGGCAATCTTGCATCCATGCTGAATGACGTGATCCTGTGGTCGCAGAGCAGTCTTTTCAGCAGACTACCCGAACAACAGATCACCTAGCCGTTGACTCGCCAGTAAATTATCGCTGTTCAGTCCCGCCTACAGTGATGCTGCCGGCCGGTTGGCACACAGCCGCTGCCCAGGTTTGGCACCAGCAGTCAGCCGCACATCCGGACCATGGCCTGAGCGTCGTCCGGCGACTCAACCTAACCGCAGCGGGCGCGTCCCCGACTGTTTCAGAGGTGGAGGGCGAGGACCCGCGCACCGACAGCCACTGCCCCCGTGTCGACCCAGATACCAAACGGTTCGTCGTGAGCACGGTGCGCTTCAACAACAACCACATCACCGAGCTGCCCGGCCTGCCGGCCACGCTCGACGCCATCCTCTTCGACCGCGGCATGCTCACCTGGCTCGACCTCAGCTTCAACGCGATCGCCACCGTCGACGCAAGCCTGACGTGCCTCACCAGTCTGCGGGTGCTCTACTTCCACGCCAACCAGCTGGCCAACATGGCCGAGGTGGCCAAGCTGACGGCGCTGCAGCAACTGCAGGCGCTCACGCTGCACGGCAACCCGCTGGAGGAGGCCACGACCCGCTACAGGACTCGCGTGCTGCTGCTGCTGCCCTGGCTGCGCTCGCTAGACTTCAGCTCGGTCACGCGCCGCGACCGCGCCATCATGCAGTACGCCATGATCCCCAAGCCGCGCTCACGGCTACCGAAGGAAAACGAAGACGACGCGTTCTGAGATGGTGAACCACACCGCGGCTCTGTCGCGAAGACCTCCCAGTCAGTGGACTGGCAGTGTTAAGTTATCAAATCGAAACGCGACGACGGTGGCATGCTCGGGTGCGACATTCAACACTTTTTAGGCGGCATGACAATATAATTATTACTCGTCTTGTTCCTGTATTTACATTATCCGTGTATATCACAATTTCCTGCGAAAAAATCAATCGTAATAATGCCACAGTAATCTGCAATAACAAATAACTGGAAGATGCGACCTGTTGCCGTGTTCGTTGCAAACCCTGTGGTCCGGACGCCACTCGCGGCCGCTATCATCAACGACCGAACTCCTCGGGCAGACAAGCAGCGCGCGCACACAGGTTCACAGCACCGGCAAAACGCGCACCGCCAATATTGTGCAGCACACACAACGCCCCGCTAACTATCCAAGCCGAGCTGGAAGTGTTTCAGGTACTCCTCCTCCATGGGGTGCGTTTTGCCGACGATGACGAGCGAATGGAGCGGCGGCCCCATATCCAGCTTGGCCATGTCGCGCAGCGGGCACGCCACTATCCGCTGATCTTCGGTGCCCACCCGAGCCAGCCCCACCACGCCAGAGTCGGCCGTCAGACCGAGCGCGTCCTCGGCGCGCTCCTGCACCACCTCCAGCAGCTGCGACGCCGCCACCGCCGTGCTCATGTAGCGCGGCGGCTCGAAGACGGGTCGACCGCGCATCAGGTTCTCGATACTCTGCTCCTTTACCTGCAGCACAGAATATGGTCAGCTGCAGTGGCAGATACCTGTCGTACTGATCGCCAGCCGTCGGTGACAAACACCAGGGGCACAAATGGTCAGTTGGCAGTGGCAGATACCTGGCGCACTGATGAGCAACAGTCA